>JACCIX010000212.1:0-46815 GCA_025506515.1 Flaveria trinervia | reverse complement strand
CAAAATCAATAGTAAAACCTGAAGGTGAAAGTAATTTCCAAACCACATCATCATGTGTATCATCCTCAAGAGATCACCCAAAATTAGAAGATGAAATAAGTGTTGATACCTCAGCAAATCAATTGCCTGATGGGTTAACTACTAATAAGCACATGAAGCTGAGTACTTCAGATGTTATCCCTCAAAGTACATCAAGTACTGAAGGGCAAGTCACAACATCTGAAAAGCATTTCAAATCAACTGAAATAAAAGGATTAACAACTGCTGAGGAATCTATCATACGGTCTTTCAGGACGGATAGAGAACAGCTGAAGAACAAGTCTTCAGTTGTTACAGATCCTTCTGTACTTAACACAAGTACTAAAAGGAGGAAAGTACTAAAGATCACACCTTCAGTAGTTTACACTTGAGCAGTTGATCAATCCAAGATGAAGAATAAGCCATGTGACATATGTGGTAAATTCAATCATCTTTCTGATGAATGTTGGTACAAAAAGGGTTCCAAACTCAACAGAGATAAGCTCATTAAAATGCAGATGGATGAAATGAAAAATGAGTTTGAGACCAAGTTTGTACCACAATCATCCCAAATTAATAAAGCCAAGGCTTCACCCAAATCCAAAAAGAAGGATAGGGTTATCATAAAACAGCTGATAGTGTTCCTCATAATAAAAATCAGACTAAGTCTGTGAATTTCAAGGAGGAAATGGTGGGCCACAAGAACTCATCAAAAACAAGTACTGATGTGTCACAAGACTGAAAGCTTTAGCTACAAATCAGACACAACTGTTATGATGGTTCAACATTTGTTGAGGAGAGTTAACCAACTAGATGCACCTGTGATCAAACCATAGAAAAGGTTTTCCAAGCCCAAATCCAAGGAATCCATTTCAGCACCATCTCCACCTTCATCAGCTGTTAATCATGAGAAACAAGTTATGGTTAAATCTGTTGATGAAAACAAACCCAAAACCACAAAGGTTTGGGTCTCAAAACCTAACTAGTTCTTTGTGATGAATGCAGGGTTCTTCAGCATACCAAAGAAGCATCTGTTATGTAGATAGTGGAGGATCTATGCATATGACAGGGAGTAGTTCTCTTCTTAATGACTACTCTCAAGGAAAGAAGGGATTTGTTTCATTTCGAAATGATGCTAAGGGTTACATCATCGGAAAGGATATGTGTCTAATGGAGAAATCAGATTTGATGATGTTAACCTTGTGGAGAATCTCAAGTATAATCTACTGAGTGTCAGTCAGATGTATGATAAAAGGCATGTTGCACTTGTCACAAGCCAGAACTGCAGGATTCTGTCTCCCCGGTTCTAAGGCTGATTGACAAGGTATTGGATGAACATACTCTCCTGAAGGCCAACAGGATTGGAAGAGTATATGCCCTGGATTTGTCAAAGAAGATTGATTTGAAGGGTCATCCTTGCTTGTTCTCCAAAGCCTCTCCTCAGGAATCTAAACTATGGCACCGAAGGCTGGGTCATGTAAATCTCAAAAACATGAATCAGCTGATCCACAATAGTTTAGTGAGAGGTCTACCAATAAAGGAGTTCCATGTGATGAAACCTGCACTACTTGTTTGAAAGAAAATAGCACAAAGTCTCATTCCCTCCTATTGAAGAAGCTAAGTCCACTGCCGACTCGCAGTTACTGCACATGGATCTATTTGGTCTTGTGAGAGTGATGAGCATGGCAAAGAAGAAATACTGTCTGGTAATTGTGGATGATTACTCCAGATTTCTATGGACTTTCTTCTTGCATTCAAAGGATGAGGTTTGCATTCAAAGGATGAGGTTACTCAGACGATTATCAACTTTGCGTTGTATGTTGAGAAGCAGTATTCCCTATCAGTCAAGTGTATAAGGAGTGATAATGGAACATAATTCAGAAACCATACACTTGATGATTTTTATCTCTCAAAGGGAATCAAGAGGCAGTTTAGCATCCCAAGGACTCCAGAACAAAATGGAGTAGTTGAGAGAAAGAACAGGACCCTAATTGAAGCTGCAAGGTCCATGTTGGCTGACTCTGGTTTGGCATTGACCTTTTGGGCTGAAGCTGTCAACACAGCTTGCTATGTGCAGAATAGAGTTTTAGTAAATCAAAGTTGATGATGACTCCATATGAAGTTCTACATCATTTGGCTCCTCTAATTTCATTCTTCAAAGCCTTTGGGTGTCCTTGTTCCATTCTCAACACAAAGGATCAACTCCACAAATTTGATCCTAAGGTGGATGCAGGGTATTTTGTTGGATATTCATCCACATGCAAGGCTTACAGAGTCTTCAACTGCAGAACAAAGATAGTTGAAGAAACCTTGCTTGTGAAGTTCAATGAATCTCTAAGGATAAAATTCCACAAAACCCTGTGGCGTTGTTTGATCTGGATATACTGCAATATGTTCCTTATCAACCTCCAGCTGTTGCAGATCATGTGAATAAATCACCTTCTGCTGCAAGTCTTCCACCTGGTGGTACTCACCTTTTTAAGTTTAGTGATCAACTGCCTGAGTCCACTAAACTTGATGTTCCTGTAGCTTCAGCAGCTCCATCCATGACAAATGCTGATGAGATTTCTGACTCCTCTACATCATTTGAATTGCCATCTCATACTTGGTTTCAAGAGTCTGGATCAACATTTGTTGTTGCTGAACCTGCTACAACACTTGCACTGATCTTATAGTGTACTAAGAGCTGAAGAATCACACCATGTCTCAAATCATTAGTGATATCCATGCTGGTGTCTCAACCAGAAGTCAATTGTCCAACTTTTGCTTCTATGCTCTCTTCATCAGTCAGCTAGAGCCAAAGAACTATCATGTTCTTTAAGAGACAATGGATGGGTTGAAGCCATGCAGCTTGAGCTACTTCAGTTCAAAAAGCAGCAAGTGTGGGAACTGGTTCCTCTACCCCCAGGTAAGTGTGCAATAGGCACTAAATGGGTGTTTAGGAATAAAACTGATGAAAATGGGCTTATTGTTAAGAACAAGGCCAGACTGGTTGTTCAGGGGTTTGCACAGGAAGAAGGTATTGATTATGATGAAACCTTTGCTCCTGTCTCCAGACTGGAGGCAATTAGATTGTTCTTAGCCTATGGTGCATTCCACAATCTTAAAGTTTTTCAAATGGATGATAAAAGTGCATTTTTATATGGTAAAATAAAAGAAGAGGTTTATGTGTGTCAACCACCAGGTTTTGAGGATAATAAACATCCAGATTGGGTATACAAGCTTGATAAGGCTCTTTATGGGTTGAAACAAGCTCCTAGAGCATGGTATGAGACATTATCAAATTTTCTTCTTCAAAATAATTTCACTAGAGGCTCCATAGATAAAACTTTGTTCATTAAGAAGTGGATCAGCATAAGCTACTTGTTCAAATTTATGTTGATGATATTATTTTTGCATCCTCTGATCCCCAGTTGTGTGATGACTTTACCATTTAATGCAAAAGAAGTTTGAAATGAGTGCAATGGGAGAATTACAGTTCTTTCTAGGATTGCAAATCAAACAAAGGCTGATGGACTACATTCATCAGTCTAAATAGACAAAAGATCTTTTATATAAGTTTGATTTACAAAACTCTAAGCCCTGTTCTACTCCCATGTGCAACACCACACAATTGGATGCAGACCAGAAAGGTAAAGCTGTTGATGAAACACTTTACAGATGTATGATGGGTCCTTGATGTACTTAACAGCTTCTAGACGAGATATTATGTTTGCGACTTGTGTTTGTGCTAGATTTCAGGCTGCTCCTAAAGAGTCTCATTTGATTGCAGTCTAGAGGATCTTTAGATATCTGCAAGGTACACAATCTCTAGGTCTTTGGTATTCCACTGGACACTCTTGCAAATTAGTTGCTTTTTCTGATAGTGACTATGCAGGTGTAAGTTAACCAGAAAGTTAACTTCTGGTGGATGTTAATTCCTAAGCAACTGTTTGATTCTTGGTAGAGTAAGAAACAAACATCTGTTGCTACATCCACTGGTGAAGTAGAGTACAATGCTGCTGCAAGTTGTACATCTCACGTACTCTGGCTTCAGAACCAATTATTGGATTATGGCATTACAGAGACTAAGACTCCATTGTTAATGAATAGTGCTTCAGCTCTGTGTATTGTCAAGAATCCAGTCCAGCATTCTAGGACCAAACATATAGAGATCAGACACCATTTTATTAGGGATTGTTTTGAAAATGGTCTGATTGATCCAAAGTTTGTGCCAAGTGCTGATGAGCTTGCAGATATATTTACTAAGCCTTTGGACAGTTCAACTTTCCAAAACCTTGTGTTAAGGCTTGGTATGCTGCAACTAGAATAAGTGACAACTACTGATGATCTCAGTAAACAAGTACTGATGACCATTAGTAAACATGTCACAAATAAGTACTGATAAGTTTTATTCTCAGTTGGTTTCATAATTACTAAAGACTAAATTACTTAAAAAGTACTGTACTTTCTCTTAAAAGAACTGATGCAGTTACAACTACTGATGTAATTATAACTACTGATGTCAGTAAAAACAGATAAGTACTGATGTCCTAGGAAACAACTGAAAACAGCTAAAGTCTGATGAGTTAAGTGTTGAGGACAGTATGAAACAGCTGAAAAGCTAAGAATTGACGAAAAATACTGATGAGAATTTCTCTTCATCGTTTCCACAAATGTTGTTTCACCTTAAACAACTGATGACAAACCATGTCTTAAGTAGTTTCACAACTATGATGACTAACACCAAGTCCTCAGTTGTGTCCTACACTGAAGCCAAAACCAAAGTTTTCAGTAGTTTCATAAACTACTGATGACCAAAACCAAGTCTTCAGTTGTTTCAAATGTTGATAGTTAAAACAAAGTCTGCAGTTGTTTTCATACAACTGATGACAACACAACACTTTCAGTCGTTCTTTTCAGCCTTTTCTTAACTATTAATACCTGCACTTATAGCCGAACGTTTCATTAGCCGTTTTCTATCCTTTTCTCTCTAACAATGGCGACCATGAAATCAACCCAGACACAACTGGTTGCCTACCTCTCGAACATCGGCCTTTTGGAACAAATTTGATAATGCCATCGATCTTACAGTGGATCCCAATACAGAACGCCTTTCTTTTGAATCTACCATATACCCTGATTCCTTAAAACAATTCTTGACCAACATCTCTGTAACAACTGGTGAAAATGATAGCAAAATCACTCTCCAGTCGTTGATCAACCAGAAACAGGTGGTATCACCCCTAACATTTTCAAACCTTAAATTTGCATATGCCACTGTATTATAGAATAACGAAAGGCACCAGTGATATGTCTTTCATCAACACGGGTATGAAGGAGACTTAAGTGCTACAACCTCTCAAAAGCACTTCCATGATGCTGAAAGACTTATCTTCCACATGGTGAATATCTGCCTTGCTTCAAAGACATCTTCATAGGATCAGATGTCCTCACGTTGGCAACAAGTATTGTACTCTTCTTTGAACGACAAAATCTAAATTTTTCTGAGATAGGTTTCTGGAACTAAGGATGACAGGGATCAGTGATCACAGTTGATGTATCAGAATGTAAAGCAGCGGAATACTAACACGATTAGACAAATTGTAGCAAGCAATCGATACTTGTAAGCGTTAAGATCGCATACGGTTATAGGGAGAGAATATGAATTTCTGATTTCTAGGAATGTTTATAGATGTAGAATATTTCTAATCGAATCAATCAATCATTCCATTCAAGTGTCATTTCACTCTATGATTACAGGGGTTGTCACTCCTTATATAGAGTGCAACATCACTGCTGTTATCACGGAAAGTGACAACTGGCAGATCTAATACAGAAATAACTAAATCTTAACAAACTACTGAAATGTTCACAACTGCTGAGAAATATCAGCAAGTTAAGTACAAAATATAAAACTACTGAAATACAACGACTGAAGAACAAGCTCTTCAGTCGTTTTACAAAACTACTGAAACAAAGAAAATAAATACTGATATCACCACTACTGAAGAAGTACTCTTCAGCAGTTGTGACAAACTACTGAGGCTTCAGTACTTGATCTTCAGACTTTGACCTTCAGGTGTTTCATCAGCTGATGACTTCAGTAGATATCATCAGCTGATGTCTTCAGTCTTTGTCTTCAGACTTTGTACATCAGTTGTTGATCTTCAGCACTTGCGATCTCTTCAGCTGTTGTTCTTCAGTACTTTGGTCTTTCAGCTTCAGCACTTGTGTTCTTCAGCTGTTGTACTTCAGCACTTTGGTTCTTCAGCTGTTAAGGTCTTCAGCACTTGATCTTCAGCTGTTGAAGTCTTCAGCACTTGTCAAACTACTGATGAGGGTTTCAGCAGTTGTTGTGATACCGTGTGGGACTTAGAGATTTTCTGATCTTGCCTCATTGGTTCTTTTGGTCCAACAAACTCCCCCTGAACCAATGCAGCCAGCAAACCTCTAACTTATTTATACTCCCACTTATTGATGGCAAAAAGGTTGGTCTTTTTCCTTCTTGATCAGTAGAGAAGATAACCCATGTAAGCTCCGGCCTGGGAAGAACCTCAAATATTTGTTTGGCAGAGTATGAATGGGAACTCTGTTTGGGGGACAGGACACAGAGTTGTTATCCCATTCATGAGATTAACTTCCCATAATGAGTCTGTATGACTCACGAACATAGGCCTCAAGGAGAACAATTGTTCCTCTTGAGAGAGTTCTTCAGCTCCTCCTTCGAAGAAGAACTCTGGACCATAGTACTCTGATAAGTACTTCATGGTCCTGCCATTTTTCAGCTCCACCGTAGTTACCTCCCTATATACAAATTCATCCGGATGGTTGCCTTCAAGGAGTAACTGGAGCTCATTCTTTTGGATGTCTTCAAGATTTTGTATAACAAACCCTCTAATCATCTTGTTTTCTAGTAGGCTTGAGGGTCTTCTTGCTTGGTGAGCTTTCTTGAATTCATCAATGATTTCCAAGTGAGACTACAACGGCCAACATGATGGTAGATTCTATTGTTTTTTCGTACTGGCCGTTGGATCTATGTGGGATAGTTCTTTATGGATTCTAGAACTCACCCTGGGGTCTGGCCATACTCTCACTCTCTCCTTCTGATACTGAAAGGTGTGCCTGAGAGTACAGCCTTTGAGCATGCCTTTTCATGGCTTGAATGGATGATGACTGAGGAAATTCCTTGTCAACCATCTTCAACAGTTGCTCATCGTGCTGTTTCTGCTGTTCTTCTTCTTCTATCTTGACTCTGACCATTCCCTTTGAGAGTCAGGTGTGATCATGGATTGACTCTGGGGTTTTGGTAGCTTCAGAACAGCAGAGAGTGGCAGCTATATCTTCATCCTCTTCTTCTTCTTCTTCTTCCATCCTCAGCACCCTTCTCCTCTTCGGGGTACATCACTGGATGATGGTTGGTTGGTGAAGGGATTGGTTTGAAGAAAGAGGATGTTTGGATTTTGGCTTAGAGGTTGGTTGGGAGATTTGGGGGATAGGATCTGTTTGAGGTGGGTGGAAGGGAAGGTTGATCTAGCATCCTTGTAGTTAATTTTGCTTTGTGAGTTAGCCATCTCTAACCTTTTGCCAGCCCCAGCCTCATCAAGAGCTTCCACAATGATCCCTTTGTTGAATTGCTCAGACAGACAGATTCTGGTGGCTATAGCCAGAATGCTGTCCCTGGACCATGGCGGGATCTCCATTAATGATCTTCCCAAGTATTTTGCAATAAAGCGGATCATTATTTCCAACCTCTCTTTCTCAAGAGCATCATACCCTGCCCATCGGGTGTATCTCTTGTACCTCTAACCTTCTGATCTCACTATCCAGTGTGGCTGTGTCAAACCCCTGCCTGAATAGTTGTTCAATTATTTGTCCATGGAGCGGCTGTGTGTGGTGTCAGCTTCTTTGACCAGCTCCACAAGGATTTTTCTTCAGCAGTGTGATCATCAGCACTTCTCTTTCGCTTGTACGTGAGCAGAGGTTGCTTTTCTTTTTCCTCCTCTTCCTCAGATTTTTCCTCTTTCTTTCTTTCACTGCAGTACTCTCCCCCTTTTTGGTTGCATTGGAGGAAGGGGTTGGTACCGCAGAAAGAGTCTTGTGGACAGCAGCATCAACCAGGGGCTGTAATGTGAGGAAAGCCTCTCATCAAGGGCTTTGATCACTATATCAGTGATTATGGGGGTGATGAGAGGGAGGGAATTTGGAGTATAGCACCTATTTGCTCAGGAGGGTTCTGTTCCTGAGAAGTAGGGCCTGAAGCAGAGGCAGGGGGTTGAGTTTGGGGGTGGCTCTGTGTTTGGGAAACCTTCAAGGGAAGGTGCCATCTGTGGGTGTATAAGGGTGGCAGATGGACTTGCATCCTGAGACATCTTGGCCAGCAGCTCTTTGAGTCTGCTAACCTCATCCTCTAGAATGGTGTTTTTGAGCAACTACACATAGAAGAAGCTCAGGTCATCATCAGTGGATACTGAATCACCTGACCTCCTGCTTAGAGCAGGATTTACATGCACTGGGTGTAGACCAGTTGGTGCATGTGCCCCTTGTGCTTGGTACTGGGGACTTCCAGCCTCAGGACAATGTCCATGATCAGCTGTTGCCTCTAGGGAGGTCTTAGCAATGTTACCAGCCTCACTCTGTCATGTGCTGAGTCAGAGGAGGTGGCAGCCTCACTAGATCTTCTAAGCTCCTTTCTACACCAGGAGATAGAATTGGGAAAACCCTGTGCTGTGGGTTCTCAGGTGCACTGTGTTCCTCCCCCTCAAGTAGAGGAATTCCCAGTAGTAAGTGGTTTCTGGGGAGGGGGGTGAGGAGTGCAATTGAGTCAGCACTTGTGCAACTATTAAAGTTGGGCTGTGAGGGGCGGGTTGTTTGGGGTAAGGAGGTAGAAGCAGTGTGCACCTGGGGGGATGGTGCTCTTCAATGGCAATCTCCTCAAGTGAGGAAGATCCCAGATAAGTAGGTGCCCCTTTGGGTGCTGCAGGCTCCTGTTGAGAGGAAGCCTGAGCGGCTGTGGTGGAGGAGTCATTGTTATCCACTAGGGGGTTCGGGACTAGTGGATATCCTGCGTTTGTGGTGCAGGAGCATCCTCAGGGGACTCATTCCCTGAGTAGCCATTTTGGGTTTCTTTGTGGTGGGTTTTGGTGGGGACATGGGATTTGGAGGTGGTGGCTGTGGGTTCCAGCTGCGTGGGTTTTCGCAGCTTGGCAGCCAGTTTAGTGTCCGGTCAGAGTTGTGCCGGGAATACTTCTGGCAGAACAGCGTAGCAGGGACTCCAAGCCAACAAGTCCCTCAGCATTAAGCTGGTCTATAATAATGGCCATTATGAACGTGGATAGAGTATCCAACGGTGGCAGTTAGTTTTGAGCCATATCTTTGAGCTCTGAAAATATTAATTCCGAAAAATTCAGTGGTTGTTGCTCAAGGATAGAATACAATTACCTGCTGCCATTTGGTGGACATTTGATCCCAAGACGATGTCTTAGGGGCCAAACATACATTGACCATATGAAAAATCAGGCGCTCAGCGTCATTAAAGTGTTTCTTCATGATGGTGGTGGCACTGAGATCACCTTGATATCCATGCCGGACAAATGATAGATCTATGGTGCCCTTCGGATATCCAGCAGGAGAGGTAGCATCACTCAGTTGAAGAATGTTACGGATAGTTGCAGGAGTAATCAACTTCTTTGTTGTTGACGACGACCGGAGGGATTGTGTGTTGCTCTCCTCAGTTGTAACAGTAATGTTCATCCAAAATTGGTTCAAGGATTCGGCATGTAAAACGGGGTTCAGAAGGAATGCTTGTGTTTATAGGGACTGAACCATAAGATCGATAGCAGCATCGAACTTAGTCCAGATCGGCGATTTTGTGAGGTAGGCAACACAGTTGTGTCGCGGTTTAATTTGCATAGACGCCATGGAAGTTTGGAGATGAAGTTAGGTTTGAAGAAGATGATGCATGGAAAGCTCAGGTTAAGGGTATTATAGGGTACGGGTGAGGAGACGACTGAAGGATGTGGTGTTAGTCATCAGTTGTTTTAAACGACCGTTGACATGGTATTATCCTTTCAGACGTTGAAACAGCTGAAGTCGTGGTGTTAGGCATCAGTAGTTAGAAAACTACTGAAGACCGTGGTTTTGACTTCAGATGATTGAAACAACTGAGGACATGGTGTTTGTCATCAGTAGTTATGAAACTACTGAGACAGTGGTTTGTCATCAGCTGTTGTAAACAGCTGAAGACTTGGTATTAGTCATCAGTAGTTATAAAACTACTGAAGACGTGGTTTTGCTTCAGTGTTTAAAATGAAACAGCAGTTGTACAAACGACTGAATAGAGAGTTCTCTTCAGCTGTTTCGTCAATTCTTAGCTTTTCAGCTGTTTCAAACTATCCTCAACACATTCATCAGTCTTTATGGCTGATTTCAGATGTTTCATAGGACATCAGTACTTATCTGTTTTACTGATTGCAGTAGTTATGACTGCTAGTAGTTGTAACTACTTCAGTAGTTAGAGCAGATGAAGTACTTCAGTACTTGTGAGACATTTAGCCTCAGTAGTTATAAAAACTACTGAGGTTAAAAGAATCATCAGTACTTATATGGGACAGGTACTTATGATCATCAGTATGAATTACTGAGATCATCAGTAGTTTCAACCTATTCTAGCTGCAGCATACCAAGCCTTAACACCAGGTTTTGGAAGTTGAACTATCCAAAGGCTTAGTAAAAATGTCTGCAAGCTCATCAGCACTAGGCCAAACTTAGGATCAATCAGACCTTTTTCAAAACAATCCCTTATAAAATGATGTCTGATCTCGATATGTTTGGTCCGAGTGCTGGACTGGATTTTTGACAATGCAAAGAGCTGAAGCACTATCCATTAACAATGGAGTCTTAGTCTGTAATGCCATAATCCAAAAGTTGGTTTTGAAGCCAGAGTACCTGAGATGTACAGCTTGCAGCAGCAATGTACTCTGCTTCCGCAGTGGATGTAGCAACTGAGGTCTGTTTCTTGCTCTGCCAAGAAATCAAGCAGTTGCCTAGGAATTGACATCCACCAGAAGTTGATTTCCTGGTCAACTTACATCCTGCATAGTCACTGTAAAAAGCAACTAATTTACCAGAATGTCTGGTAGAATACCATAAACCTAGAGATGGAGTGCCTTGCAGATATCTAAAGATCCTCTTGACTGCAATCAGATGAGACTCTTTAGGGTGCAGCCTGAAATCTAGCACAAACACATGTAGCAAACATAATATCTGGTCTAGAAGCTGTTAAATACATCAAGGACCCAATCATACATCTGTAAAGTGTTTCATCAACCACTTTACCTTTCTGATTGAATCCAGTTGTGTGGTGCTGCTCATGGGAGTAGAACAGGGCTTACAGTTTTGTAAATCAAACTTTTGCAAAAGATCTTTGTATATTTGGATGAATAAAAAAAAATTCCATCATCTTTTTGTTTGATTTGCAACCCCAGAAAGAACTGCATTCTCCCATGGCACTCATTTCAAACTTCTGTTGCATCAATTTTGTAAAGGCATCACACAACTTTGGATCAGAGGATGCAAAAATGATATCATCTACATAAATTTGAACAAGTAGATTATGCTGCCTAGCTTTCTTAATAAATAAGTCTTGTCTATAGAGCCTCTAGTGAATTGTTTTCGAGAAGAAAGTTGATAATGTCTCATACCAGGCTCTGGGAGCTGTTTTAACCCATAAAGAGCTTTATCAAGCTTATACACCCAATTAGGATGTTTATTGTCCTCAAAGCCTGGAGGTTGACATACATAAACCTCTTCTTTACCTTTTCCATACAAAAATGCACTTTTGACATCCATTTGAAAGACTTTAAGTTTTGATAAGCAGCATAAGCTAAAAACAATCGAATTGCTTCCAGTCTGGCTACAGGGGCAAAGGTTTCATCATAATCAATACCTTCTTCTTGTGCAAACCCCTGAACAACCAGTCTGGCTTGTCTTAACAATAAGCCCATTTTCATCAGTTTTGTTCCTAAACACCCATTTAGTGCCTATTGCACACTTACTGGAGGTAGAGGAACCAGTTCCCACACTTGCTGTTTCTTGAACTGAAGAAGCTCAAGCTGCATGGCATCAACCCATCCATTGTCCTTTAAAGCAATGTGATAATTCTTTGGCTCTTGCTGACTGATGAAGAGAGCATAGAAGCAGAAATTTGACAATTGACTTCTTGTTGATACTCAGCAGTGATATCACCAATGATTTGAGACATAGGGTGATTCTTCGATCTTGATACACAATGAGATCTGTGCAAGTGTTTGTAGCGGTTCAGCAGCAACAGATGGTGATGGTGAATCATTTCCTTGAAACCAATCAGTGGATGGTAATTCGAAGGAAGTTGAATTCGAAGAAATCTCATCAGCATTTGTTGTGGATGGTGCTACTGGCGCTACAGGAACATCAGGTCTAGTAGAGTCAGGCAGCTGATCACTAAACCTGAAGAGGTGAGTACTGCAATCATCATCATCATCAGCAGTACCACCAGGTGGTGAACTGTTGACAGGAGCAACAGCAGGAGTTTGAGAAGGAACATATTGCAGTATGTCCAGTCAAATAACTCCACAGGACTTTGTGGAATCTTGTCCTTTGGAGATTCATTAAACTTAACATGTAGAGTTTCTTCAACCATTTTGTTCTGTAGTTGAAGACTCTGTATGCCTTGCAAGTAGATGAATAACCAACAAAGTATCCTGCATCCACCTTAGGATCAAATTTGTGGAGTTGATCCTTTGTGTTGAGAATAAAACAGGGACACCAAATGCTTTGAAAAATGAAATCAGAGGAGCCAAATGATGGAGAACTTCATATGGAGTCTTCATCAACCTCTGATTTACTAAAACTCTATTTTGCACATAACAAGCTGTGTTGACAGCTTCAGCCCAAAGGTCAATGGCAAACCTGAGTCAGCCAGCATGGACCTTGCAGCTTCAATGAGAGTCCTGTTCTTTCTCTCCACTACTCCATTTGTTCTGGAGTCCTTGGAATGCTAAACTGCCTTTGATTCCCTTTGAGAGATAGAAGTCATCAAGTGTATGATTTCTGAACTCAGTTCCATTATCACTCCTAATACACTTGACTGGAAGGGAATACTGCTTCTCAATGTACAGCACAAAGTGGATAATCTTCTGAGCAGCCTCATCCTTTGAATGTAGGAAATAAAGTCCATACAAATCTGGAGTAATCATCCACAATTACCAGACAGTTTTCTTCTTTGCCATGCTCATTACTCTCACAGGACCAAATAGATCCATATGCAGTAATTGCAAGCAGGCAGTGGACTTGGACACTTCAATAGGAGGAAATGAGACCTTGTGCTGTTTTCCTTTTAAACAAGCAGTGCAAGTTTCATCACAGTGGAACTCCTTTATTGGTAAGCCTCTGACTAAACTCTTGTGGCTAAGCTGATTCATGTTTTAAGATTAACATGACCAAGCCTCCTGTGCCACAGTTTAGATTCCTGAGAAGAGGCTTTGGAAAATAGGCAAGGATTACCTTTGAGATCTATCTTCTTAGAGAGATCTAAGGCATACACTCTTCTGTCCTGTTGGCTTTCAGGAGAGTGTGATCATCCAACACCTTGTCAATCAAGGGCAAAACTTTGGATGACAGAATCCTACAGTTTTGACTTGTGAAAAGGGCAACATGGCCTTTATCACACATTGACTGACACTCAAGAGGTTGTACTTGAGATTTCCACATGATTAACATCATCAAATGATTTCTCCATTGGAGACAAAGCCCTTACCGATGATGTAACCCCTAGCATCATTGCCAAAAGAGACAAATCCCTTCTTTCTTGAGAGTAGTCATGAAGAAGAGAGATGTTCCCAGTCATGTGCATAGATCCCCCACTATCTACATACCAGATGCTACTTTGGCATGTTGAAGAACCCTGCAAAAATAAACAATCAGTTAGTTTTAGACCCCAAACCTTTTTGGTTTTGGGCCGGTCTCATCAATAGATGGTAAACTAGCATGTTTATTCGTAACAACAGCCTGAGAAGAAGAAGATGGTGCAGAAGAGGAGTCCTTTGGCTTAGACCTCCTTTTCTGTGGTTTCAACATAGAAGAATCTAGTTGGTTAAACTACCCAACAGATGTTGTACCATCATCACCAGCTGTGTCTGATTTTGTGATAAAGCTTTCAGCTCATCAGACACATTGCTAGTGGAGTTGGATAAGGTCCTATGTGCACCTTCTTCTTTTGAGCACCCTCAGCTGTCACTGTTTAACTCCTTCCTTTTTGAATTGCTTTAAGGACTAAGGATTACAGGATTGATGTTGCTGATACAAATGTGGTCTCAAACTCATTTTCATTTTTACCATTTTCTATTAATTTCTTCTTTTTGTTTGAGTTGGAACCTCTTTTGTACCAACAATCATCTGTAAGATGATTGAACAAACCACATACTTCACATGGTTTCTTCTTCATCTTAGGTTGATCATCAACTAAAGATGGTGAAGCAACAGAAGACTTGTTCTTCAATGCTTTAGAAGCATTGGTTTCTTTCTTGACATCCTCTTTAGTAGCCTTCAAACTCCTTCTACTGCCAGTTTCTTCTCTTCAGTGCTGACAGCAATTGAAGTTTGAACTTCAGGTGTTAAATCCTGCTCTCCAGTCCTTTCAGGACCATCAGGATTAACTCCTAAGTTGATCAACTTATTGATCATGTGAATGTCAGCATTTTGACCATCAACATCAGCTGATAGGTTCAAAGAGGACTTGATACTGACTGCTACTTTGATTGTGCTGTATCAGAAGGTAGATCACATGATTTGATGGATTGGTTATACTCTCACCATCAGATTCTACCTCTGCTCTTGGGGTAAAATCTGTAGGTGGAGCATGTGATTGTAACCAATTCCAAACTTCACATTTGAAGCAGATTGCTTACTAAGAAGCATTTCAAACCTTTGCATGATTGTACCCATCTATCACACTCAACCTGGGTAACTGCAAGGGTTTCTTTGAGATCTTTGTACTTTTCTAGAAGTACATCTTCTCTAGCCTTATCATCAATTATTTTGCAATTCATTATAAACCTCATCATTTTTATCTTTGAGCACAAACTCAAACTCAGCTTTGTTTTTGGAAATTATTTGTTCTAGCTCAATGTTCTTATTAATTAAAGCTACATTTGCTTCTCTAATGGAAGCAAATGCTGCTATGCATTTTCAGAACATAATTTGGCTTTTGCCTCAGAGGATACCTGTGATACCTGAGGTGTAGAGGCATTGGAAGATGAAGTATCAACAGACTCCAAAGCCATAAGAGCTAGATTCCCAAAGGGACTGTCACCACCATGTTGACCAGCACATGAGAACAGTTGCTCATGACCAGACAAGTCATCTGGTAAACTGCTCCAGTCAACAATCCTGGGGTGAAAAGCTGTGTTGTTGTTGAGTTGAAGGTTGTTGATGAGATAGGGAAGGCTGAGGTTCTGGTAATGCATGAGGTTGTGGTGTCATAGGAACTTGAACTTGATGTGACTGAGGCATGTAATAACCAGGGTAACGATATGGCATTTGACCCTGAGGAACAAAATATGCCGGAGATTGTTGTTGAGGATGATGACTAGATGTGACAGGATGTTGCCCTCTGTTTGTTGGCTATTGCCAGCAAAAGTCACAAAGGGTGCAGTAGAGTTTGATCCAGTTGATCTACATTCTCTTGCAAAGTGTCCAAGCCGTTGGCATTTGTGACACCTCAACTTGCTCTTGTCAAAACCAACTTTGGTTTTGCCAGAGAGTCCTGGGAATTTTCTTCCAGTTCTTTGTAGAACTTCTGAGATCTGATATTTATCAAGGCCATTTGGCTCAAAATATCCATCTCTTCTAAGTCATCATCTGCAATCCCCTTGAGATCATCCATAATGAAACATAAATTGTCATTATTACATCAGTGAACTGACCATCAACACTTACAAATGCAGAGTTAGAAGTGCTCGAAGAGAAATTAATATGCTCATCATACTGGCATTCAGATGAAGCATATTCTGACTCATGACCCACCAAGGCAGTGTTGCCTTGAATAAAGTCTTCAGTGAGCTTTCCAGATGAAGACAGCTTTCTCTTCTGTTCTATCTCTCTCTCAAAAGTGAGCAAATTCCCATGGAGTTGGGTGAGAGATAGTTTGTCCAAACTTGCACTGGAGCGTAGGACAATAGTATATGTGTCCCATCTCTCAGGCAGTGATCTGAGAAATCTGTTATTCATCTGAATATTGGTGTATTAAGTTTGACCATTTTTAGTTCAGAGATCAAACAAGAAAAACGCTCATATGTTGAGTCAGTGTCTCACCCTTTCTATGAGAGAATGTCTCATATTGTTGGGCAAGAATTCTCTATTATTTGCCAAGACCTCATCTGTTCCTCCAAATTGTTCTTTCAAAGCAATCCAGAGGTCATGGGCAGTTTCATGATGCATTAGCCCAGAATAGATTTCATGGGCAAAGCCATGGCCAGAATTCCATGGGCTTTTGCATCAATCTCAAGCAACTTTTTATCCTCATCTGAATATTGCTCCCTCCTCTTCGGAACCATTTGATTGGTTTTCCGGGTTATTCACCATAGGCTTGTGTGGACCATGTACCACTGATGTCCAACACCCTGCGTGTTAACAGACAGGTGATGGAGCATACGTCTTTGCCATATGTTATACTCATTCCTAACCAGCATAGGAGGCTTGGTTGAGGAACCAGTATTGTGAGGATCATTGGAGGGAGTGGTCATTTTCAGTTCAAAAACAGTTTAGTTCAAGTTTTAAAAAGTTTTAGACAAACCACAACCACTCAATGAGAACCAAGAAAAAGATCTCAGATGAATGAGCAGAAATACAGAAAATTCAATCTCTATAACCGTTTCTTGCAAAAACAAAAGCTAATTCAATCAAACTTGGATCTTGAATAGCAGTTTCAATGATCAATTATTAGATCGATCAATGATTAACCTGCTCTGATACCATTTGACAGGATCAGTGATCACAAGTTTGATGTATCAGAATGTAAAGCAGCGGAATACTAACACGAATTAGACAAATTGTAGCAAGCAATCGATACTTGTAAGCGTTAAGATCGCATACGGTTATAGGGAGAGAATATGAATTTCTGATTTCTAGGAATGTTTATAGATGTAGAATATTTCTATCGAATCAATCAATCATTCATTCAATTGCTCATTTCACTCTATGATTACAGTGGGTTGTCACTCCTTATATAGAGTGCAACAGTCACTGCTGTTATCACGGAAAGTGACAACTGGCAGATCTAATACAGAAATAACTAAATCTTAACAAACTACTGAAATGTTCACAACTACTGAGAACATATCAGCAAGTTAAGTACAAAATATAAACTACTGAAACTACAACGACTGAAGAACAAGCTCTTCAGTCGTTTTACAAAACTACTGAAACAAAGAAAATAAAACTACTGATATCACAACTACTGAAGAAGTACTCTTCAGCAGTTGTGACAAACTACTGAGGCTTCAGTACTTGATCTTCAGACTTTGACCTTCAGGTGTTCATCAGCTGATGACTTCAGTAGATATCATCAGCTGATGTCTTCAGTCTTTGTCTTCAGACTTTGTACATCAGTTGTGATCTTCAGCACTTGCGATCTCTTCAGCTGTTGTTCTTCAGTACTTGGTCTTTCAGCTTCAGCACTTGTGTTCTTCAGCTGTTGTACTTCAGCACTTTGGTTCTTCAGCTGTTAAGGTCTTCAGCACTTGATCTTCAGCTGTTGAAGTCTTCAGCACTTGTCAAACTACTGATGAGGGTTCAGCAGTTGTTGTGATACCGTGTGGGACTTAGAGATTTTCTGATCTTGCCTCATTGGTTCTTTTGGTCCAACAAAGGATCTGGCTCAGAAACTGTGACAAATAGATGGCTACTATATCCCAGGTTTCTGATGACCATAATTTTAAATCAATTAAAATTTGAAGGTCTTGGGTCTTGGAGTCCCTACTCCAGCTGTCTTAGCTGAGGTATACACCAGGCATTACTCTAACCCTACTCTCAAAGGGGCTGCCCGGCTGCTCAAAACCCAAGCAGAGGGAAACCCACAGCCTCCACCTCCAGATCCAAAGTCCCCACCAAACCCAAACCCCAAAAGCCCAAAAAGGCTACTCAGGAAGATGAGTCCCCTGAGGATGCCCCTGTACACCAATACAGGAAACACATACTGGTTCTAACCCCCGAGTCATGTCAGAGACTCAACCAGCTAAAACCACACAGGTATCCTCTCCACAGGATCCTGTTGCAACCAAATTTGGGGATACCACATTACTGGAACCTATCTCAATTGAGATGGTTACCATTGAAGAGCATCTCTCACCCTGGGTGCAATCTGCTTCTGACCAATCTCCAAATGCAACGCCCCTGAAAGCCCAACCCTATAGTGCTAAAGTGCTGAGTGAGATGCATTCCTCACCCCCCCTAGAACAATTAACACTGGGAAGACCTCAACGATGAGGGGGAGGACCAAAATGCTGCTGATAACCCACAGCATAGGGGTGATAATGTTCAATCTCCAAGTGTAGAAGGGAGGTTAGAACATCTGGTCAGGATGCCACTTCTACTGATTCAGCAAATGAACATGATGAAGTTGGTAAAATATATACGACCTCACCAGAGGCAACTACCAATGAAGGACAAGTCCAGAGGCAGGAAGTCCCCAGAACCAAGAACAAGGGGCACATGCATATACAGATCTACACTCAGGGCATGTACATCCTGATTTAATCAGGAGGTCAGATGATTCAACAAAGACTGATGATGACTGGGCTTTTTCTTTATGTCTTAGCCCATAACACAATCCTAGAGACTGAGGTGAGCAGACTCAACGAACGCTAGCCAAATGTCTCAGGATAAAGTCCATCTGCCCCAATAAACCCACAGATGGCACCTTCATTTGAAGGTTCACCAAACACACAGCCAATACACTTAACTAAGCCACCAGCACACTACTTTTGGTACCATCTCTCAGGGACAGAACCCCTCTAAGCAGATGGTTGCAACCTTTCAAAGCTCCTTACCTCTCATCATGCCCATCATCACTGAGATAGTATATAAAGCCATTGATGAGAGGATCTCCTAAAATATCCAAACACTCCTTGATGATGTTGTTCACAAGTCACTTTCTACCTTTCAGGCCCCTGATCCCAATGCACCAAAAAGGGGGAGACTACTAAGTCTAAGGCAGTGAAAGTGTTGGACCAAAAGAATCAATGAGCCGGATCAGAAAAACCTTAAGTCCACAGACGTCACAACAACTGCTGAAGTCCACAACAGCTGAAGACAAGTGCTGAAGACAAAGTCTGAAGACAAGTGCTGAAGACAAAGTCTGAAGACAAGTGCTGAAGACAAAGTCTGAAGACACAAGTGCTGAAGACAAAGTTTGAAGACACAAGTGCTGAAGACAAAGTCTGAAGACAAGTGCTGAAGACAAAGTCTGAAGACACAAGTGCTGAAGACAAAGTCTGAAGACACAAGTGCTGAAGACAAAGTCTGAAGACACAAGTGCCGAAGACAAAGTCTGAAGACACAAGTGCTGAAGACCAAGTATCAGACGTTGTCACAACAGCTGAAGAGGTCTTCTTTAGTAGTTGTGATGGTTTTCTTTCAGTAAGTTTTATGTTTTTCTTTTCAGTAGTTTTGTAAAACGACTAAAGAGCTTGTTCTTCAGTCGTTGTAGTTCAGTAGTTTCGTATGAGTAGTTTTATGTTTTATACTTAGCACTCGAATATGCTCTCAG
Organism: Flaveria trinervia; assembly: GCA_025506515.1. Taxonomy (NCBI): domain Eukaryota; kingdom Viridiplantae; phylum Streptophyta; class Magnoliopsida; order Asterales; family Asteraceae; genus Flaveria; species Flaveria trinervia. The sequence continues at coordinate 27,014 of JACCIX010000212.1, read as the reverse complement.
TAGTTGTGAACATTTCAGTAGTTTGTTAAGTTTTAGTTATTTTTGTACTAAATCTGCCAGATGTCACTATCCCGTGATATCAGCAGTGATTGCACTCTATATAAGGAGTGTCAACCTAATTGTAATCGGTGAATGATTGAGCAGAAACATTTGATATTATTGAAACATTCCTTTTCACAGAAATATATTCTCTCATTACAACCGTATTTGTTCTTAATGCATACGAATATCAATTCTTGCTATAATTTGTCTAATTCTTGTTCTTATTCCGCTGCGTTACACTCTAATCCATCAAACTTGAGATCACTGATCCTGTCAAATGGTATCAGAGCTTGTTAATCATTGATTGATCTAATAATTGATCATTGAAACTGCTATCCAAGATCCAAGTTGATTGAATTAGCATTTTTGCAACAACGGTTATAGAGATTGAATTTTCTGTGTTTTTGATCATTCATCCTGATATTTATTCTTGGTTTTCATTGAGTCTGTTGTGGTCTGTGTAAAATCTTTTAAAAGCTTGAATTAAATTGTATTTGGACCTAAAATGACTACTCCTTCCAATGATCCTCACAATACTGGTTCCTCAACCAAGCCTCCAATGCGGTTAGGAGTGAGTATAACATATGGCAACGACAAATGCTCCATCACCTGTCCGTTAACAGCTCAGGTTGCTGGACATCAGTGGTACATGGTCCACACAAGCCTATGGTGAATAACCCGGAAACCAATCAAATGGTTCCAAAGAGGAGGGAGCAATACTCAGATGAGGATAAGAAATTGTTTGAGATTGATACAAAAGCCCATAGAATTCTGGCCATGGCACTTCCAATGAAATCTATTCGGGCTAATGCATTATGAAACTGCCCATGACCTCTGGAATGCCTTGAAAGAACAATTTGGAGGAACAGATGAGGTCTTGGCAAATAATAGAGAAATCCTTGCCCAACAATATGAGACATTCTCTCATAGGAAGGTGAGATACTAACCTCAACAGTTTGAGCGGTTCTCTTGTTTGATCTCTGAATTAAAAATGTTAAACATGAGTACACAAATAGCCAGATGAATAACAGATTTCTCAGATGACTGCCTGAGAGATGGGACACATATACTATTGTCCTACGCTCCAGTGCAAATTTGGACAAACTATCTCTCACACCCAACTCCATGGGAAATTGCTCACATTTGAGAGAGAGATAGAACAGAAACGAAAATTGTCATCATCTGGAAAGCTCACTGATGATTTTGTACGAGGAAACACTGCCTTGGTAAGTCATGAGTCAGAGTATGCAGATCAGAATGCCACTATGATGAGCATATTGATTTCACCTCAAACAATTCTAATCATGCCTTTGTGAGTGTTGATTGTCATTCTGGTAATAATAGTGACAATCTCACTCCTGCATATTTTGTTCCTCAGGGTCAAATGCCATACCCTTATCGCTGCTATTATATGCCACAGTCAAATCAAGTTCAAGCTCCTATTGTACCACAATCTCATGCACTACCAGAACCTCAACCATCTCCATCTCAATCACAACCTCATCACAGCTTCTTCACACCTAGAGTCGTTGACTGGAGTAGCTTACCTGATAACTTGTTTGGTCACACTGAGCAATACTATGCTGGTGCTAGTCAACATGGTGGTGAACATCCTTTTGGAAATCTTGCTCTCATGGCCCTGGAGTCTACTGAGGGTTCCTGTTCAAATGGATCATCTTCACAGGTAACTCAGGTATCTTCAGAGGCTAAAGCCAAGTATGTTCTGAATCATGCATAGCTGCCTTTGTCTCTATTAGAGAGGAAATGTAGCATTAATAAATCAAAAACATGAGTTTGAGAAAACCATTTTCAGAAGAAAAGCTGAGTATGAGTCTGCTTTTAACAGTAAAAAAGTAATGAGTTTATAAGCTTAAATGCCAATTAAATGATGAAAAGGCCAAGCTAGAGGTTATTCTGGAAGATCACAGGAGTCCAAAGAAAAAACTTGCAGTGACCCAAGTTGAGTGTGAATGCTGGGTCTCATCATGCAAGGGATTGAAATGCTTCTTAGCAAGCAAACTGCTTCAAATGTGAAGTTGGCATTGGTTACAACCATACTGCTCCACCAACAAACTTTACTCCTACTCCATAGTTAAGTTTGAAAGGGAAAGCAATCTCCAAACCACATGATCGTGTGAGTCATTCTCCAATGATAATCTAAGATCAGAGAATGAAACCAGTGTTAAGATCTCAACAAATAAATTGACTGATGGTCTAACTACTGAGACTCATATGAAGCTGAGTACTTCAGATGTTGTTCCTAATGTACCCCAAGTACTGAAAGAGACCCAACATCTATAAAGCATTTCAAATCAGTTGAAATACAAGGACTAACAACTGCTGAGGAATCCATCAAACAGTCTATTAGGATGGATGGAAAACAGTTGAATTACCAGTCTTCAGCTGTTACAAATCCTTTAGTACCTAGTACTGATAGGAGGAAAGTACTAAAGATCACACCTTCAGTAGTTTCCACTTCAGCAGTAAAGATGTCCAAGATGAAATAAACCATGTGAAATTGTGGTAAATTCAATCATCTATCTGATGAATGTTGGTACAAAAGGGTTTAAAGCTCCAAAGGGATGAGCTCATTAAACTAGAAATAAATAAAATGAAAATGAGTTTGAGACCAAGTTTGTACCACAATCATCTCAACCTGATAACACCAAGGCCTTACCCAATCCACTAAGAAGGATATGGTTTATCAGAAGACAATTGATATTGTTCCTCATGATAAACATAAGACTAAGTCTGTGAAATCTAAGAAAGAGGAAATGGTGGGTCACAAGAACTCATCAAAAACAAGCTCTGGAGTGTCAAATTAACTGAAAGCTCGAGCTTCAAATCAGACACAACTTGTTATGATGGTTCAGCATCTGTTGGGGAGAGTTAACCAACTTTAAGCCACTGTGACCAAACCACGGAGAGGAATTCCAGGTCCAAATCTATTTCAGCACCATCTCCATCTTCATCAGCTGTTAATCATGAGAAACCAGCTATGGTTAATCTGTTGATAAAGTCAGTCCCAAAACCAAGAAGGTTTGGGTCTCCAAAGCTAATAGTTTCTTATCATTGTGCAGGGTTTTCAGCATGCCAAAGAAGCATCTGGTATGTGGACAGTGGAGGATCCATGCACATGACTGGGAGCAGCTCTCTTCTTCATGATTACTCTCAGGGAAAGAAGGGATTTGTCTCATTGGAAATGATGCTAAAGGTTACATCATTGGAAAGGGATTTGTGTCTAATGGAGATATTAGATTTGATGATGTCAACCATGTGGAGAATCTCAAATACAATCTTTGGAGTGTCAGTCAGATGTGTGACAAAGGACATGTTGCTCTTTTCACAAGCCAGAATTGTAGGATTCTGTCTTCCAAGGTTCTGAGCCTAATGGACAAAGTACTGGAGATAATACTCTCCTGAAGGCCAACAGGATAAGAAGAGTATATGCCTTGGATCTATCAAAGAAAATTGAGTTAAGAGGCCATCCATGCTTGTTCTCCAAGGCCTCTCTCCAAGAATCTAAACTGTGGCATAGAAGGCTGGGTCATGTTAATCTCAAAAAACATGAATCAGCTGATCCACAAGAGTTTAGTGAGAGGTCTTCCAATAAAGGAGTTCAATTGTGATGAAATCTACACTGCATGCTTAAAAGGGAAACAACATAAAGTTTCATTCCCAACCATAGAAGAATCCAAGTCTAATGCCTGCTTACAACTACTGCACATGGATCTTTTTGGTCCTGTGAAGGTAATGAGTATGGCAAAGAAGAAATACTATCTGGTAATTGTGGATGATTACTCTAGATATGTAGGACCTTCTTCTTGCACTCAAAGGATGAGGCTGCTCAGTCCATTAAGAACTTTGGTTACACGTTGAGAAGCAGTATTCCCTACCAGTTAAGTGTGTGAGGAGTGACAATGGTACTGAATTCAGAAATCACACTCTTGATGAGTTTTACTTGTCAAAGGGAATCAAGAGGCAGTATAGCATCCCAAGGACTCCAGAGCAAAATGGAGTAGTGGAGAGAAAGAACAGGACCTCATTGAAGCTGCAAGGTCCATGTTGGCTGATTCTGGTCTGCCACTGAATTTTTGGGCTGAAGCTGTCAATACAGCTTGCTATGTACAGAATAGAGTTTTAGTAAATCAGAGGTTAAAGAAGACTCCATATGAAGCTCTCATCATTGGGTGTCCCTATTACATTCTCAACACAAAGGATCAACTCCAAAAGTTTGATTCTAAGGTGGATGCAGGGTATTTTCTTGGGTATTCATCCACTTGCAAGGCTTATAGAGAGTAATCAACTGTTGGACAAAGATAGTTGAAGAAACCTTGCATGTGAAGTTCAATGAATCCCCTAAGGATAAAATTCCACAAAACCCTGTGGAGTGTTGATCTGGACATTCTGCAATATGTCCTTATCAACCACCTGCTGTTGCAGATCATATGAATCCATCATCTTCTGTAGCTAGTCATCCATCTGGTGTTACGGATGATGATAATGATATTAGTAATCACCTTTTCAATTTTAGTGATCAACTGCCTGTTTCAGCTAGACCTGATGTTCCTGTAGCTTCAGTAGCACAATCCACAACAAATGCTGATGAGATTTCTACAACTTGAACTTCCTTTGAATTACCATCTACTGATTGTTTTCAAGGAAATGCTTCACCATCACCATCTGTTCTGCTGAGCCTGCTACAAACACTTGCACAGATCTTATTGTGTACCTAGATCTGAAGAATCAACCTATGTCTCAAATCATTGGTGATATCAATGCTGGCATTTCAACAAGAAGTTAATGTCAAATTTCTACTTCTATGCTCTCTTCATTAGTCAGCAAGAGCCAAAGAACTATCACATTGCTTTAAGGGACAATGGATGGGTTGAAGCCATGCAGTGAGCTTCTTCAGTTCAAGAAACAGTAAGTGTGGGAACTGGTTCCTCTACCTCCAGGGAAGTGTGCAATAGGCACTAAATGGGTGTTTAGGAACAAAACTGATGAAAATGGGTTATTGTAAGAACAAGGCCAGACTGGTTGTACAGGAGTTTTCACAAGAGGAAGGTATTGATTATAATGAAACCTTTGCCCCTGTAGCCAGACTGGAAGCAATTAGATTGTTTTAGCTTATGTGCTTATCACAACCTTAAAGTTTTTCAAATGGATGTCAAAAGTGCATTTTTGTATGGGAAAATTAAAGAAGAGGTTTATGTATGTCAACTACCAGGTTTTGAGGACAATAAACATCCAAATTGGGTGTATAAGCTTGATAAGGCTCTCTATGGGTTGAAACAAGCTCCTAGAGCTGGTATGAGACATTATCAAACTTTTTCTAGAAAATAATTTCACTAGAGGCTCCATAGATAAGATTTATTCATAAAAAAGCTAGGCAGCATAATCTACTGTTCAAATTTATGTAGATGATATTATTTTGCATCCTCTGATCCACAGTTGTGTGATGCCTTTACAAAGTTGAGCAAAAGAAGTTTGAAATGAGTGCCATGGGAGAATTACAGTTCTTCTGGGTTTGCAAATCAAACAAAAGGCTGATGGAATTTCCTTCATCAGTCAAAATACACAAAAGATCTTTTGGAAAAGTTTGATTACAAAAGTGTAAGCCCTGTTCTACTCCCATGTGCAACACCACCCAACTGGATACAGATCAGAAAGGTAAAGTGGTGATGAAACACTTTACAGATGTATGATTGGGTCCGTAATGTACTTAACAGCTTCTAGACTAGATATTATGTTTGCTACATGTGTTTGTGCTAGATTTCAGGCTGCACCTAAGGAGTCTCATTTGATTGCAGTCAAAAGGATCTTTAGATATCTGCAAGGCACTCCATCTCTAGGTTTATGGTATTCTATAGACATTCTGGTAAATTAGTTGCTTTTTTGACAGTGACTATGCAGGGTGTAAGTTGACAAGAAAGTCCACTTCTGGAGGATGCCAATTCTTAGGCAAGTGCTTGATTCTTGGCAGAGTAAGAAGCAAACCTCAGTTGCTACATCAACTGCTGAAGCAAAGTACATTGTTGCTGCAAGCTGTACATCTCAGGTACTCTGGCTTCAAAACCAATTATTGGATTATGGCATAACAGAGACTAAGACCCCATTGTTAATGGACAGCTCTTCAGCTCTTTGTATTGTCAAGAATCCTATCCAGCACTCTAGGACTAAACATATTGAAATCAGACACCATTTTATTAGAGATTGTTTTGAAAAAGGTCTGATTGATCCAAAATTTGTTCCTAGTGCTGATGAGCTTGCAGACATTTTCACTAAGCCCTTGGATAGCACAACTTTCCAAAACCTAGTGTTAAGGCTTGGTATGCTGCAGCTAGAATACGTGACAACTACTCATGATCTCAGCTCACAAGTACAATGATCATTAGTTTATTATGTCATATATATAAGTACTAAAGTTATTTTCCCTCCGGAAGTTTTCTTTAAGTACTAGAGCTACAGATGAGCCTTTTTCTCTTCAGTAGTTTCCTAACTGCTGTTTCTTTCTAAACAACTGAAGCAAAACATGTCTTCAGTAGTTTCACAACTACTGATGACTAACACCAAGTCTTCAGTTGTTTAACCAACTGATGGTAAAACCAAGTCTTCAGTAGTTTCCAACTACTAATGACTAATACCAAGTCCTCAGTTGTCACCACCTAAGTCAAAACTGATTTCAGTAGTTTTATAACTACTCATGACTAAATCTGAGACTTCAGCTGTTTCAACGTCTGACGTTTAAAACCAAGTCTTCAGTTTTTTATAAACTGTTGATCACACCAATACGGTCAGTCATTCCAAACCTCAAAAGTAAATACCATCATCAGTAGTTTCAACACCTGATGACTAACACCAAAACCTTCAGTCGTTTTCTAACCTACCCTTTAAATACCTTATCCCACCTTCAGAGTTTTTACTTTCTTCTCTTCTCAAACCTAACGTTCAAAACTCTGTAACCTGTCTTCACCAATGGCGACCATGCAACTAAAACCACGACACAACTGTGTCGCACATCTCACAAAATCGCCATACTGGACCAAGTTTCACAACGCCATTGATTTAATGGTTCAGTCACCTTACAAAACGGCTTTTCTGTTAAATCCCACCATATATGCCGAATCTCTTAACCATTCTGGAAAACGTCACTCTTGTCTGAGGAGAATGACACAGAGTCTCTTCAATCGTTTGTCCATCATCAAAAAGTGGTCATTACTCCAGACACTCTTCGCCAAACCTCAATCTGGATGATGCCACTTTCCCAACTGGTTATCCGAAGGGCACAATAGATCAATCATTTGCCCACCATGGATACCAGGGTAACCTGAGTGCATCTACCATTTTGAAGAAATATTTCCAGGATGCCGAACGTCTCATCTTCCACATGGTAAATGTTGCCTTGCCCCCAAGACTTCATCATGAGATCAATGTCCACAAGGTGGCAACAAGTAATGTACTCCATCCTTGAGCAACAACCTTTAAATTTTTCTGAAATACTATTTTTAGAGCTCAAGGATATGGCCCAAAAACAACTTGCTAACGTTGGATATTATATCCTCGGTTCATAATGGCCATAATTGAAAACGAGCTTCAAGCTGAGGGACTTGTTGGCCTGGGAGTCCCTGCTACGGCTGTATTGCCTGAAGTATACTCTCGGCACAACTTTGACCAATCACTAAAAATGGCTGCCAAGCTGCGCAAACCCACGCAGCTGGAACCCACAGCCACCACCTCCAAATCCAAAGTCCCCACCAAACCCACTAAAAAGAAGTCAAAAAAGGCTACTCAGGGAAATAAGTCCCCTGAGGATGCCCCTGCAACACAACGCTGGCTATATCCACTAGTTATAACCCCTAGTGGATACAAGGACTTCACCAGCCACAGCCGCTCAGGATTCCTCTCAAAAGGAGCCTGCAACAACCAAAGAAGGGGTACCCACTAATCTGGGATCTTCCACATTTGAGGAGATTGCCATTGAAGAGCACCATTCTCCCAAGTGCATACTGCTTTTACCCCATCTCCACTGCAACCGCCCCACATAGTCCTACTCTCATTATTGCAAACGTGCTGGCTCAGCTGCATGCCTCTCCTCCTCCCCAACAAACACCAACAAAGGGGAAAACCACAGCAATTGAGGAAGAGGATCAACATGCTTCTGACAGCCCACAGCACCAGGGTTAACTTCTATCTCCTGGTGTGGATATGGAGACCAGAACATCTGGTGAGGCTGCCACCTCTCTGAATCAGCACATGATCAGACTGAGGCTGGTAACATAGCTAAGACCTCACCAGAGGCAACAGCTGATGAAGGACATCGTCATGAGGCTGGAAGTCCCCAGTTCCAAGAAAAATGGGCACATGCTAAAACTGGTCTACACCCAGTGCATGTACATCCTGCTACAAGCAGGAGGTCAGGTGATTCAGCATCTGCTGATGATGACCTGGGCTTCTTTTATGATGTTCTGGCCCAGAACACAATTCTTGAGGAAGAAGTCAGTAGACTACAAAGACTATGACCAATTCTCTCAAAAAGCAAGTCCATCTGCCACAAACATAAACCCACAGATGGCACCTTCACCTGATGGTCTCCCACACACTCAGCCACTCAAAAGTTCCAAGCCACCAGCTTCTATTTCTGGCACTGCTTCTCAGGGACAGAACCCCTCTGAGCAAACAGCTGCTATCTTTCAGCAATCCCTACCTTTCATCACCCCAATGATCACAGACATTGTGATCAAAACCATGGATGAGAGGCTTCCCTCAATCATACAACCCATGGTGGAGGAGATTGTGAGCATAAGGCTTTCTGCTACTCAAACCCTTGCAACCAATGCAACCAAAAAGGGGGAGAGTCAGTCAGTGAAAGCAAAGAGGAAGAGCATAGAGGGGAAGAAAGAAAAAGAAACTGAGAAGGAAGAGGAGTTTGTGAAGGGAGCTGACATTGATCAAGTGGGTGAAAGTCACAAAGACTTTCATGTCACATATGAGAAGAGGAAGGTTGAAGGAAAAGAAAAAGAACTCGAACTCGATGAGATGATCAAAATGGCGGATGCTACACACAGTAAATCAATGGACTCCATTATTGATCAACTGTATAGACAGGGGTTCGATACTGCACAGCTTGACTTAGAGATTAGGAGACTTGAAGTTGAAGAAATTAACTCAAGATGGGCAAGTTATGATGCATTAGAAAGAGAAAGAGTAGAGATCATGATCAGATTCATTGCAAAGTACCTTGGGAGATTATTGATCGAGATTAAGTCACGGACCAGGGACAGTATCTTGGCAATAACCACCAAGATCTGTTCGTCTGAAGCATACACTAAGGGATGGTGGTGATGAAGCACTAAACGAGGCAGGTGCTGGGAACAGAAAGGAACTAGCAAAACACTCAAAAGCCTCACTCACTACAAGAATGCTAGAACAACCTGCAAAACCTCCACTTCAAAATCACCACTACCACAACCCACTAAACCAATTCCTTCACCCTCAAAACCAACAGCCGATGATGCACCCAAGAAGAACAAGAAAATGGTGTTGAGGCTAGAAGAAGAAGAAGAAGAGGATGATGAGGAAGAAGATAGGCTGCCTCTTTCCGCAGTCCTAACTTTGCCTAAAGCCAAACCTATGCCCATCACTCCCACCTCATAGACGGAAGCTGTGAGAGTAAAGATAGAAGAAGAACAACAGCAAAAGCTTCATGATGATGAGATGCTGAAAAGCATAGACAAAACTTATGCTGCTTCTTCATCAATAATCAGTATGAAGAAAGAAGCTCTGAGGTTGTACACCCTTCCTAACACATTGAATATCAAAAGGAAAAGGTGAGAATATGGCCTGATCCTAGGGTGGATCACAGAATTGTGAAGAAAGACATTCCTTCGAGATACAAGGGCCAAGTAAAAAGGATCGTAGATGAAGAGATCACAGTGGTCCTTGTAGTATCACCTTGGGAAATTATAGAAGATTTCAAAAAGGCCTATGAAACTAAACAGCCACCCCAAAAGATGTTAGAGAACAGAGTAATTAAAAAGGGGTTAGTCTACAAGAGGCTTGAGAACTTCAAACAAAATGAGCTCAGTCTGTTACTTGAAGGTACTCACCCAGATGAGTTTGCATACAGACAGATTACAACAGTTGAGCTCAAAAATGGCAAACAGGCTAAGTACATTTCAGAGCTGTATGGGCGTGAAGGACTGTTTGACGGTGGAGCTGAAAATCTTACCATGGAAGAACAAATTATGTTTCTCAGAGCATACACCAGAAAAATCCTACAGGATTATACATGGGAAGTAGATTTCATGGATAGGACCACAGCCCTGTGTCCAGCTCCCTAAAGTCAGGGCTCTTATCCATACTATGCCACCCAAACTTCAGAAATCTATTCCCAGGCCAGTGCTTAATTGGGTCATCTTCTTAGCTGATCAAGAAGGAAAAAGACCAATCTTATCGCCAACAATAAGTGGGACCTCAATAAAGTTAAGGTTTTGGCTGCATTGGTTCAGGGGGAGTTTGTTGGACCAAAAGAAACAATGAGCTGGATTAGAAAAACCTTAAGTCCCACAGACGTCACACCAACTGCTGAAGTCCACAACAGCTGAAGACAAGTGCTGAAGACAAAGTCTGAAGACAAGTGTTGAAGACAAAGTCTGAAGACAAGTGCTGAAGACAAAGTCTGAAGACACAAGTGCTGAAGACAAAGTTGAAGACACAAGTGCTGAAGACAAAGTCTGAAGACAAGTGCTGAAGACAAAGTCTGAAGACACAAGTGCTGAAGACAAAGTCTGAAGACACAAGTGCTGAAGACAAAGTCTGAAGACACAAGTGCTGACGACAAAGTCTGAAGACACAAGTGCTGAAGACCAAGTATCAGACGTTGTCACAACAGCTGAAGAGGTCTTCTTCAGTAGTTGTGACGGTTTTCTTTCAGTAGTTTTATGTTTTTCTTTTCAGTAGTTTTGTAAAACGACTGAAGAGTTTGTTCTTCAGTCGTTGTAGTTTCAGTAGTTTCGTATCAGTAGTTTTATGTTTTATACTTAGCACTCGGATATGTTCTCAGTAGTTGTGAACATTTCAGTAGTTTGTTAAGTTTAGTTATTTTTGTACTAAATCTGCCAGATGTCACTATCCGTGATATCAGCAGTGATTGCACTCTGTATAAGGAGTGTCAACGTAATTGTAATCGGTGAATGATTGTGCAGAAACATTTGATATTATTGAAACATTCCTTTTCACAGAAATATATTCTCTCGTTACAACGTATTTGTTCTTAATGCATAAGAATATCAAATTCTTGCTATAATTTGTCTAATTCTTGTTCTTATTCCGCTGCGTTACACTCTAATCCATCAAACTTGAGGTCACTGATCCTGTTAGAAAGAAAGGAAAAGGAAGAGAGTAGAAGATGAGAAAGAACGAGAAAAAGAAAAGGAGTTGGAGAAAGAACAAGAACTGATCTCAGAGAAACAACTGATCACAGTGCAAGAGCTGAGCACAGACAAAGAGCAGAAAGATCAACTGATCACTTACAAAAGGAAGAGAAGTGCTGAGTCAAAGTCTGATAGAGAAAAGTCCTTAGAAGATCTAGTCAAAGAAGCTGATGAAGCTCATAGCAGCTCTATGGACAAAATAATAGATCAGCTCTTCAGACTGGGTCATGACATAGCTACCTTAGATGTTGAGATCAGAAGGCTGGAGATAAATTAAATTCAAGCAAGAAAGGCTAGTTTCAGTGTGATGGGTAGGGAAAGGTTGGAGATTATGATCAGGTTTATTGCCAAATATCTAGGAAGATCATTGATAGAGAAGGAGTCTTGGTCCAGAGATAGTATCTGGAGATAACCAAGAAAATCTGTTCTGCTGGAAGCTACAACAAAGGGTTGATCATCGAAGCATTGGATGAAGCAGGTGCTGGGAAGAGAACTGAGATGGCAAAGCTCTCAAAAGCCAAACTCAACACTAAATTGCAAGATAAGCCTTCTCATACTCCCACTCAAAAACAACCCTCAAAGCAATCATCTCTAAAATCTGCCAATTCTATCCCTAACCAAAACCACCCACAACTCAACCCACAAAACCAATTCCATTACCCCAAAAACCATCTCAAACCACACGTAGTGATACACCCAGAAGGAGGAGAAGGATGTTGAGGGTAGAAGAAGAAGAAGAAGAGGATGAGAATGAAGACAGTCTGCCAATCTCTGTTGTTCTCAAACTTAAAACACCTAAGCCCAGAAGTCAATAGATGATCACACCTGACTTGCAAATGCAAATGGTGAAAGTGAAGATTGAAGAAGTAGAACAGCAGAAGCAGCATGATGAGCAATTTCTCAAAATGGTTGACAAGGACTTCCCTCAGTCCTCATCCATTCAAGCAATGAAGAAACAAGCTCTGAGGCTGTACACTCTTAGGCATACATTCCAACATCAAGAGAAAGAGTGAGGATTTGGCCACACCCCAGGGTAAGTTCCAGAATACACAAGAAGAACATACCAAGTAGATATCATGGCCAAGTGAAAAATACTTTGAATGCTGCAATTATGTTGGCTATGGTAGTCTCACATTGGGAGACTATAGAAGAATTCAAGAGAGCACACAACTCAAAGACAACCCTTCAATCTCTACTTAAGAACAAAATGATCAAGAAGGGGCTGTTATACAAGAGACTTAAAGATCTTCAAAAGAGTGAACTACAGTTGTTGGTAGAAGGCTCTTATCCAGATGAATTCGCATACAGAGAGATCACAACTGTTGAGTTGAAGAATGGGAAGAAAGTAAGGTATCTGTCTGAATATTATGGCCCTGAGTTCTTCTTGAGGGAGAAGCAGAAGAACTCACCTAGGAGGAACAACTTGTTCTCCTTGAGGCCTATGCAAGAGAGTCTTACAGACTCATCAATGGGAATTAGGTTTCATGGTTGGGACAAAACTCTGTGTCCAGTTTCCTCAAGACAGAGTTCCCTTCCACACTTAGCCAATCAAAAGATCAAAAACCTTTTCCCGGCCTGGCTTGCATGATTACCTCCGAAGCTGATCAAGAGGGTGTTTCTCCCAAAGAATAAGTGGGATCATCAATAAACGTAGAGGTTTTGGCTGCATTGGTTCAGGGGGAGTTTGTTGGACCAAAAGAACCAATGAGCCTGATTAGAAAAACCTCCAAGTCCTACAGACATTACAACTGCTGAAGAAGATCAAAACAGCGAAAGACATTAGCTGATTACAAGGTCTGAAGACAAAGTCTGAAGACAAGATCTGAAGATTTCTACTGAAGACAAAGACTGAAGACCAAAATGATGAGTAGTTGTCACAACAGCTGAAGTTATTAACTTCAGTAGTTGTGATAGTTTTCTTTTCAGTACCTGTAATTTACCTTTTAGTAGTTTATAGTTTCAGTAGTTTGAGTTCAGTAGTTTTATGTTCTTGTACTTAGCATTCTCTGAGATGTGATCAGTTGTTGAGAACATTCTCAGTAGTTTGCATAGTTTTAGTTGTTTGTATAATTCTGTTAGATGTCACTATCAAGTGACATCAGCAGACGTCACATTCCTTATATAAGGAATGTTGACCTAATTGTAACGTGTGACTTTTAGGCACCACGAAAGCATTTGCATGAAATATTCCTTTTGCAGAATTCTCTCTGTTATAACCGTGTACTATTCCATTGAATATCAATTGAGTTCTTGCTAAATTGTCTAATTCATTGTTTGAATTCCACTGCAATCTACTCTAATTAATCAAACTTAAATCACTGATCCTAACAACTCAGCCGCCCAATTGAACTCCACCGCATGCTCAGTCGCCCGATTGAACTCAGCCGCATGCTTAGTCTCTCGATTGAACTCAGACACAGGCTTAGTCGCCCGATTGAAGTCAATCGCATACTTAGTCAACCGACTGATCTCAGTTGTATGCTTTAATCGCATGATTGAACTAGATTGATTTCAAAACAGTTAATGGTCAACAGTTTCTGTTATGGACAAATCTAATGTTATGTGTCTTGTGTTACAGAAACATGGCAGAGAAGTGGATCATCAACACTAAGCAAAACATTTGTGCTCATCTGGATGCCACCACCAAGAATGATGTAGATTTTGCTGACATTATTGCATTTTTGAGGAGATCAAGGATCTATAAAGCTATATCTGCACCATGCACACCCTACCGGTCTATATAGCAGGCCTTCTGGGAAGGTGCATCAGTCGAGAAATCAACTGAGCCCTACTGTATACGGAGCACCGTTCTTGGGCAAGAGATAAAGGTAACAGCAGCAGACCTCCGACGAGTTCTAGACCTGGGTGATGATGCTGCTCACCCAACCAGGTTACACCTCTTGACTATTCGGGGATGCTTTCTCTGGATGAAGTACTTTGGGGACATCAACGCTAGAGTGCTGAAGAAAAGCAACCTGTGTCCCCAGCTTAAGTACTTAGCACACACCATTCTCAAGTGCATTGCATCAAGGAGGAGTGTATTCGATGACCTCTCTGACCAAAATCCAGAATGTCTACGTGGCACTGGTACTAAACCACCCCTTCAGTTTTTCCAATATGATCTTTTCCTACATGATCGAGAACTTAGAGGCCAAAGGCAAGGAAGGCTTCTGCATGCATCCCCGATTTCTATAGATGATCATTGATGACAAGCTTCCTTCGCTGCCTAAGGAGAGTCATGATGCAGTCTCTCTCGAGGTCATGGATGACACCACCCTTAGGAGGATGAAGGTTTACAGGGGCAAGCAGGTGAAGCCCCCTATAAGGAGGTTATTTGGGCATCTGGCCCAGGATGATTACGTGGATCCGGCAAGGAGGAAGTGGTGCCACGATGATAGTGACTCAGACATTGAGCAGATTGCTCTGCCCTCTGCTGACTTCGATAGGGATGACCACGATGATGATCAGGGCGGTGATGGTCAGGGTGGACCCGAGTATGTTCCTATTCACCGTGATTTCCAGATGGAGGAGGAGGAGGAGACTGATGAAAAGCCTCTGGTACGAACGGTGGGGAGCCGGGTCGTAGCCATGGAGAGAGGTCTTAGGGCGGTAGGTGGACGCCAAGGTGAGTCTGGGGAGGCTACTACTGATCCATCTTACACCCTAGACCCGCCCAGCAGCCAATGGGGAGCCATTGTGTCCAAGGGCTCGAGGAGAAAGAGGATGGCCTAACCCTATGGCAAGAAGGGGAAGAGGCCAAGGTTCACATTGACTACATCTACTCCCACTGCCACTGCCACCACTACAGCTACACCACCACATCCAAATCTACCACAACTACCGCCACCACCACCACTACCACACCACCTATCACTACCACAGTCTCATCCACCACCACTACAGCTTATCCTTCACCACCCACTCATATACCACCACCCATCTTCACCACAGCCACCACTACCACCACCAGCCACCAAGCCGGACCATCATGCCACCCGACATTCACCACAGGACCATACGTACCCCCATTAGGGTAGAGGAACAACTATCAACACTTAACCATATGGTGCTGAAGTTGTTGGCTCCTGATGAAGACAAGACAGCCGAACTACGTCAGCTTGTGGAGCAAAACGCTACCCAAGCACAGTAGATCTCACAACAAGCTCAACAAATTTCCTAACTCCAAGAGCATAATGTCCAATCACTAAAGAGAATAGAGGAGTTGGAGGCTTCTATCAAGACCATCATGCTCAAGTTAAAGGGATCAAAAGATGAGCCGCTCAAGATCAGAGAAGGAGATGGATGATGATGATGATGATGATGATGATGATGATAGTGATGATGATGATGATGATGATAGTGATGATGATGAGGCTAGTGATGATTAAGAGACAAGGGAAAGGCAGAATGATAATGATGATGATGAAGGAGATGTAGCTGCATCTGCCTTTGCTCAAGGCAAGAGAGACGTACGAAGTGAAATCAAGACCAAGGAGCCTCATCTTCTGCCCCATCTGCTGAGAAGCCAGCCATACAAGACAAAAGTAATGCTTAGAAGTTATGTATTTGTGAAAGCTTTGTACTTGAATCTTGTATTAATATTATGTAATTAATGTTTATATATCTTTATCAAAAAATTTGATTGTCTTGATTAATTACTAACAATTGATGTGTTACGTGTTTAAATCAAGCAGATTAATCATCTCAGCAAGATGAGAACGATGTTACTCCCCTTCAGCAAATCAAGTCTCGACTTACAATGATTCTTGATTGCAAGGGATAGTCAGAAGGTTTGTAAGCTATACTCCTGAAGAAGGAAAAATCATTCATGTACTTATGTATTCTTGTTGTTGGTGTTGATTCAACTAGAGTAGATGATTCCAAGTTAAACAAATCCATTGGTGCAGACTGATCTAATCCAGATTGTGAGTTTAGGAAGTAGTCAAAATGTTCTTCTTGTTCATCATTGGGTATTGAGTGGTCTTCCTGAGTTTGAACATAAGGAGAATAATTAATGTCTTCCGTAGGAGTTAGAGCAACTTCTCTAGAAACATTTTGTTCATCTGTAGGATTTACATGAACATCTCCGGAAGCATTTTGTTCATCTGTAGGAGTTACATGAGCATCTCCAGAAGCATTTTGTTCATCCATAGGAGTTACATGAACTTCTCCAGAAGCATTTTGTGTATCCGTAGGAGTTACATGAACTTCTCTGGATGGGATATGAGGACTGATGAATCATTTTAAATGTTTGGTGCATCTTCTTGAAGGCTTGGAACAGTTGGTGATACATTATTCATATCTCCATATACATAATGTACATCTGCGGATGCAGAGTCAGTAGTTGTTGAAGTGTTTATCTTGGAGGATGAGCAGATAATGGCACTTCATTGAAATTTGGGGGTACAAATGTATAGCATGTATCATGAGATCCTGTATTATTCAAATAACCAGAATTAAATAATTCAGTTAAAGCATCTATATCAAACAACCTTGATGATCCTTTAACTAATTTAGTAAATACAACTTCATCAAAAGATACATTAGGAGTTTCTTTCACAATGTTGTATTGTGGAATGTAGATCCTATAAGATTTAGGTGTTGATAATATCCAACAAAAAACCATCATAGGCTTTTTCTAAAAATTTTCCCAATTGTTCTTTTATGTTTAAAACAGATACATGACACCCAAAAGCTCTAAGATATCCTATATAGGGTTTCTTTTAAATAAAAGCTCATAAAGCATTTTGTTAACTTCTTTGACAATCAATGTTCTATTTTGAATATTGCATGTTGTATTCACTACCTCAGCCTAAAATATGATAGGCAATTGTAAATCAGCTAGCATTGTTTTGGATTCTCAATAAGTGTTATGTTTCTTCTTTCATCCACTCCATTCTGCTGTGGAGTTCTTGGTGCACTAAATTGCCTTGCAATACCTTTAGTCCTCTAAAAGGAATCCAAGACAAAATTAACAAATTCAGTCCCATTATCACTCTTGAAAATTTTAACATTTAAATCAAGTTGATTCTCAATCTTGATAACAAAGTCCATTAATGTTTCTGATGTTTCACTCTTTTGTTTTAAGAACAAGACTCATGTGAATCTAGTGAAATCATTAACTAGCATGAAACAATATTGCCTCTTTCCAATGCTTATCACATTGGTTGGACCAACAGATCCATGTGAAGCAATTTGAGTGCTGTAGTGTTTGTATTGATAGTTTGGGATTTATGAGACACTCTGTGTTGTTTTCCTTTATAACAAGGAGAACAATGGTTTGAACAATAAAACTCTTTCTTTGGCAATCCAATGACTAAGTCATTTTTCACCAATTTGATCATGTTCTTCATGTTAGAATGGACAAGCCTTCTATGCCACAATTGAGATTCATCTTCTGTTGACTTAGATAGGAGGCATGTCTCATGTTTTATGAGAGAGGTGTTGTTCATATCCAAAACATATTTGTTCCCTTTTCTTGATGCTTTATGAAGGACCCAATCTTCTGGAATAGAAAACCTGTCTTAAGAATGTAACAATTAGTGTTATCAAATAATGTGGTATATTTTGATCACAAATTTGAGACACACTCAGTAAGTTATATTGTAAATTTTCACAATAGTATACTTTCTAAAACTTGAGCACACCATTAGTTACCATTCCTTGACCAACATTTTTACCTCCCTTCTTATCCCCACCAAATGTCACATATGAAGCATTTTTATGTTTGAAGTCATAAAGATGTAAACAATTTGCTGTCATATGCCTGGAACAACCACTATCAACATACCACTTGTTGTTAGATCTCCAAGATTGTTCTTGCAAACATAAATAAATCAGTTATAATTGACAAACCAAGCCTTTATGATCTTGGGTTTGCCAGTAGTGTCTAAAATTGTTACTCCTTCATGAATAAGTCTTGATGTTTCAGTTTTAGTTTTGTTTGATTCATTCTGACTTGTTGCAGGTGAGGATGAATCTTTTGAAGATGATGTTGATGAAATAGTTCCTGGTTTCTCAATCTCTTCTTCATTCACCTTAATTTTATTGAATTGATGCTTTGGTTTTGATAATGATTTTGATTATGGAAAGTATCACTATCTTTTAATTTTGAATGAGGTACACGAATTCCCTTTTCAAAATTATCTAAGAAAGCATCATTAGCATTTGTTTCCTTTCAGTTAAATCCACCTGTTTGTGAGGTGTTTTGTTTCCTGGAATGATGTTCTTTTCATCATAGGTTGAACATCATTGGATGTTTTCTCATTTGATTTTTATTTTGTTTTTGTTTTTGTTAAGGCTTCTTAATTTTTGAATCCTTTTCACAATCAGTGGAGTGTCTGATTCAGCTTTATCTGATTGTCTTGTCTTTGTGCTCTTTGTCTTGTTCTTTTTTTGAAATAACATTCCTAAGTTGAATGGTTATTTTGGTTAAAATAGCACAATGCTTGTTGTAGTAACAGTCATACATCATGTGATTGTTCATATTGCAAATAGAACAGTAACTACTGAAGTAACACTCTTCAGTATTATGGTTTTTCATGTCATGCCATCTGCAATACAACTCCTCTAATTCTTTGTTCGAATCAATTGATGTCTTCTTTTTTTGTCAAGTTCTGAGACTTAGCATTCTTTTTTAGTTTTGAAGTTGATTTTTTGTTTTTGGATTTGCCTTTCGTAGATCATCTTCTAAATCAGTATGAACTACTGAAGGTTTCTTCTTTTGTAGATCTTCTACTGAAGAAGGTTTCTTCTTCCGCAGATCTTCTACTAAAGAAGGTTTCTTCTTCCGCTGAAGATCAGCTGATAGCTTCTTCTTTGCTTTTTCCACGGATGTTTTGTGTACTTCCTTAGTAGAAGCACATTTTTCAATTACTTTATTTGAAGGTTTTTATTGCTGATGTAGTTCTTGAAGACCTTCATTTAGTTGAGCTATTCTCTTGCAAATAGTCTTCAGCATGTTTCTTTGTTTTGGAGGATATTAGACCTTTGTTTCTTCGAGAACATTGGGAATGTTTGTTTCAGATACTAAATTTTTACCTTTGTTTAGTAGATCATCATCTTTTTCATCAGAATCATCCAAGTTATCACACTCATCAAAGTCAAATTCTTAATCCTTTTGATTGATCTTTTCTGATTCAAAAGACTCAGTTTCATTCACCTCAATTTATTATGAATATCTTGTTGATTAGTATTTGATTGAAACATGGAGCTTGGCACAAAATGATTTGACAAGTTATTTCAGGAATAACTGTGTAATTATTGTTAATAGGAGGTGCCACGACATTATATCCCAACCCAGACCTATTCTTTTATTTAATATGAGAATTTAACAATTTCTCATACTGTTGAGATGAAAGTTGAAACTTTTGAAGTTTCACTTCAGTTGATGCATGATCAGCCATGGATTTAGTTAAGTGGCCAGATGCTCAACTTGTGCCTTTAAACTATAACTTTCTCAAACAATTTAATCTAAATCCTTTTGTAAAGAGTTAGTTTTTATTTGATATACTTTATGTTCTCTTACATAAGATTCATTCAAAATCATTGTTTCTTTAACTCTATCAGCCAATTGTTGAACATGGACTCTATATCTTTCAACTTCCTCAACACCATTGATGAATGTAACCTATCTCTTACCTCACTAGCCATGGGTGGAACTTTGTTTTCCATATGAGCCATTAAGGCTTGATTTTATTCCAAGACTTCCTTGTCATACATAGTCCAGTCATAAGTTCCATCTTGAAGGATGATCAGCCTAGTTTCTTTGGAGTTACTTGTTCCAACTGATGTATTAGTGGCTAGTGGGATGAGTTTGTAAGTTGTGGTTTCCTGAAATGCCTTTGTGATGATGGTGTTTGTTGAGAATGATGTTGCTGATGTTGTTCTAGCATAGGATTTGATTGTTGATTGCATTCTCTAGAAAAGTGTCCATAGAGATTGCACTTGAAGCATCTTACCTTTGACTTATCAACACCAATCGTTGATGATTTACTTGCAACAGCCAAATTCTAATTTCTCCTCAGTTATTATTTGCCTCTATAAGCAATCATTGCCATTTACCATTGTAGGTCCATCTCCTTCACTACATCTGGATGTAGTTCTTCCAAGTCCTGCTGGCAAATGTTGGCAGAGGTTAATGAGCTTCCAAAATAAGCTTGAAAACTTGAGCTAAAAGTTGCAAAAGCTACTTTTTGTTCTTTAGAGTCCAGAATGACAGTGATGGACTCTGTTTAATTGCTATTTGATGAAGACTTTGCTGATGATATATCACTTTAATCATCAGTTTTTCCTTTCTCTTTTTTTGACTTACTTTGAGAAGATTTCTTAGAAGGCTTTGATGCATAGAAAGTTACATCCTCTTCATCTTCACTCAAGGTACAAGAGTTATCACCATCATTGTTAGAAATAAAGTCACTTGAGCACTTTTTGTTTCTTTAAAGTGATAAGGTGACACATGAGTTCTCACACACTTGTTTCTTGATTTCTTATCCATTTGAAGAGCCTCAACTTTAGCTACTAGTGTATATAAATCAGTTGCTTTGAGATCAATTGTGTTCTTGAACATAGACACAGTTTGCTTCCAACTTTCTTGCAAAGTATGAAGAATCTTCTTGTTTAATTCCTCATTTGTGTATTTGAACTCCAAGATATTCATCTCTGTAACAAGTTACATAAATCTATGGAGTTTTTGAGGAATTGATTCACCCTAAATATGATGAAAGGTATCATATTGTGAACGAAAGGTGTCCTTCCTAATTCTTTTGATTTCATCACTCCCTTCATAGAGTGTATGAAAAATCTTCCACAAGGAATTTGTTGTTTTGTATATCTCACACATGATTAATATTTCTTCAGGTAAAGCCATACTAAGCAAGTTATATGCTTTAATATCAACTTTAACCATCTTCACATCATGAGGTGACAGATCCTTTGTACTTATTGATTGATTGTTTTCATTATAATCCGGCCCAAGCGTAGGTGGAATATAAGGACCTTCAGTTATTGAAACCCGTAAGTTAGAATCTGTGTAATTAACATGATTCCTGAACTTGATTTTCTACGATTTAAAGTGTGCTTTTCTTTCCAATTTGGAGGTTAGTATGACGATCCACCAAAGTTACTCATGATTAGTTAAGATCTAAGATTTTAACTATTTCAAAGTATCTTTTAACAATTGAACTAATTAGTGACAAAACTGAAATTATAATAAATAAGCAGTTATGGTCACAAATTACTCAATCCTTTCAATGATAATTAAATATCAAACTAAGGATTTTTGTTAATGTATTTGTTCAATTAAGTATGAACAATATAGGAATGTCAATTAACAACGTAGATCTACTATTTAATTGTTTTGAATATTGACCTAAGTTAATCAAGCAATGTAACAGTGCTTGCTGAGAGACAATTCATTGTTTTGATTAAATCACATAAAATGATTTGCTTAGAAACAATAGATCTCATCAGCAAAGACTGACAAATCTAGTGAAACAAGCAAACAATAAATGACATTAACACTGATAGATCAATTTATCTAAATCAATGAGCACTTGGCTCTAATACCACCTGTGAAACCTCGGATCGCAATCAGGAATTATTAGTGTTAATTCAGAGTCAAATAAATGTTTGCGGAATCAACATTAACTTTGTTTAATTGTTTTTAATAAATCCAAATCAACAACAATGATTAATGATTAAGACAAACACAATGAGAAGAACACAATTAATAATCAAACAAAAAGATTTAATTCAAATGTATTTCATTAAAACAGTTAATGATTACAGATGAATAAACAATGAAAGAATAATATTGGGTTTGAATGTATTGATGTTGATTTGATGGCTGCTAGGGTTTGTGTTTGTGTGATTTGATATGATGTTCGGTTTGTTATGATTGTGTTTGTTCTTGCCGTCGTAGCCGTCTGCCTGATGTGAAACCTAGGATCAATATTTATAGTCACGTGTGTTCTATTAAGTAAACAACAGATCTCTTGGGATTCGCACTGCTGTTTTGTTGACTTGTTGACTTGTAACACTTGTATTATTAAGTCAATGCGGATGAACAAAGGAAATGTTGATGAAGACTTAGACTAGTTCCCTGATGTATAGGTTAGGAGTAGTTTAGTCATTTTGTAAAAGGCATCTTGTCAGCCTATAAATAGAATAGAAAGCCTCGTATGTGAGGTGACTATTGATAAACATTATAGGCAATCAGAATATTTTATTTTGTCTTATGTTCTCAAGGTGTATTATTTTTGTTTAATGCTCAAACCTTAGCATTTATTGTAACAGATCATCTTCATTAATACAAAAAACATTTATGAGTATTTTTTGCATTCAATGTTCCTTGATTGTATGATTCCAACATACAATCACCGACTCAATCATCATATTTGGTCCTTGTGAGAATATCAATCTCACACCCTAGTCAATTGGTATTAGAGCGTGGCTGTCGGTTCTTTTTTGGATTTTCCTAGATCTAAACAAAACTCGATTGATCTGGTGATTGAGTTACTAATAGAGTGTTCGACTACTCTACTTAGTAACTATAGAAATCTCTTCAACGGTCACTATTCATCTGTACTCATCTTCAAGAACAAACCCGTGAACAATTGTTACAACAGAAACATATAAACATTAGCAGATCTGGTTATACATAAGCCTGTTTGGACTATTTGGACAAAGTTAAACTTAATAGTCAAACTAAGCATTATTCAACAAGGTTAAACAAAAACTTGTTAAAATGGATTCACATAGTTTCTCTGAACTTGGTCATACTCCAAAACCACCATTCTTAAACACAAATCTGAGTTTAAGCAATGGAAAATTAGATTTATGAACTATATTACATGTGTAGATCCGGACTACTAGATTTGAATATGCAAAGGCCCTCACATTCTAGTGACTCTTTCTGCTGATCAAGATGCAATATACAAAATCTAAAGAATTCCTATTGAGGATCTCACAATTAATGATGATGATTACGAAAAGATAAAAGTTGATCTCAAAGCTTATTCTATACTCACTCAAGCACTGAAAATGGATGTGGTAAAAAGATTAGAAAAGTATGGAACTACTAAAGCTGTTTGGGATGCATTGTTGATAATGTGTGAAGGCAGTAGTGAAGTTGCTAAAATTAACAAGGACAAGCTTGTTAATCAATATGAAACCTTTCATCACTCATGGGGGAGTCAATCTCTAAACAGTTGCCATAGCTTTGTGCAACTGGTAAATGATTTAGAGATCATGGGAGTGATATACAAAGTCAAAGAACTGAACAAGAAGATGCTTCACAGTTTTCTAGAAAGTTGGAAACAAAATGTTATAATGCTGAAAACACTCTTGATCTAGAGAGTACCACCTTGACATCATGATTGCCAAGATAGAAGCTCTTGAGCTTGATGAGAGAAGTAGAAATCTTGGTGCACTTAGAGTTATTGAAGCTTATGAATTTCAAACAGACACCCACTCTGTAGAAATGCTTTCAGCACTGAGGATGATGATTTTCTTTCCTCAAGAGATCAAGTGAAGACAACTGGTTTCATCGCAGCTCCATTAACTAACAAGCCTTCAAGACCATCACAACCAACAAGGTTCTCTGCAACTCCCTCAACTATTCTTGAAGACCCAAGATCAGAAGAGCAAAATGCAGCTTACGATGCCTTTGTTGCTATCTTCGAAGATTACTTGGGAGGCAGACTCACTTCTGCTCATTTGATCCAGGAGGACATGGGAAAAAATGGATCAAGATGATGTGGAAGAAATGGATTTGTAGCGGCAAATGGCTATGATTGCAATGAGAACCAAGAAGTTTTTCAGGAAAGGAAGAAAGCTTAGCCTTAATGAAAACACCAAACTTGGATATGACAAATCCAAGGTAAAGTGCTTCAACTGTGGCATGACTGGCCACTTCTCTAGAGAATGTAATTCTCTTGGAAGCAATAACAACAATTTCCATAGGAATCTTAGGGTCAGTCATCTCCACAATCAAGCACAAGCTTCCACTCCAACAATGAACAATAGTAGTATCATTATCAGCAACATCAACAACTTTATCATAATCAGCCACAACTGACTAATCAAGCTCATGGATCCAGTCAGTCATCTTCAAATGCTTTTGTTATCAAACAAGATGGACTATGTGATTGGAGTTTGTATGTAGAGGAAGTGAAACCTCAATTTCAGAATCATGCACTCATGGCTCACATCAATGATGGTCCATCTCCTATGCCATCTAAGGTAAAATCCAACCTTTGTAGTAAAAAATGCATTATCGAACTGCAAGGTTATCAAGAGCATAATCATAAACTAGCTGATAAAATAAAAGAAGAAAAGGTCATGTCAGAGATGCTTAAAAGA
This sequence comes from Flaveria trinervia, assembly GCA_025506515.1. Classification (NCBI taxonomy): domain Eukaryota; kingdom Viridiplantae; phylum Streptophyta; class Magnoliopsida; order Asterales; family Asteraceae; genus Flaveria; species Flaveria trinervia. The sequence continues at coordinate 2,175 of JACCIX010000212.1, read as the reverse complement.
GAAATTAAAGGCTTTGAAATCAAAATTAAATCTCTCATCTCTCATATTGAAAAATTGCATGGTGAGAAGTACACTCTTGCAGCTATGAATGAGCAACTAACTAAAAAGTTAGCTCAATCAAAAGCTGAACAAACACTTACTATAGTGAAACTTGAAAAGTTTCAATTGTCTTCAGTCAAGATGCAAGAGATGGTGGACTCACAAAAAGATCCCATGGATATGTCTGGGATTGGGTATAACTCTTGTCGTCCACCGTACAATGACGACTACATTGTCATGCCTAAATCTGTCACACTCAAAGAGCAAATTGAACCTATTACTATTGAACCAAAAACAATAGTAAAACAAGTCACAAATCCTAAAAACAAACCAAATGTTTACATTGAAACAAATGAGGAGAAAATTAAAATAGGTCGCCCAATTAAAATCAAAGAGTGTTTAGACAAGATAGTGAATGTCATTAAACCATCAAGGCCAATCAAGACGTTGTCCCTTTTGTGAAATTTATACCTATAATTTCAAAAGGAAAGAAGAAAATTGTGGTTTTAGTGAAACCCTCTGCTAAAAGCAGTTCTGATTATAAGATTAAATCTCCAAAAAATTCAAACAAATCAGACAAGGATACATTGCCAAAGAAAAACAAGAGTTCACTAATTTCAAAAACTAAAATTCAGTCGGACCCAATCATCAAAATCAAACAAGGAGTAGGTTTTCACATCTGTAATAAGGAGCATGTTAATCAGTTTGAGCAAGAAGTCAAGAAAGGGTTGAGGAAACAAAAACATCCTAAAACAATCAACAAAAGTAGTGTTGTGAAGCAATCTACTAAAAGGCTGATTTTGATTCTTCCCTTAAACCAAAGCTTGTGACTCAGTTGAAAATAGGTAAATCAGCTAAGTCAACAAAAGCAAAATCAGATTCAAGAAACAAACATATGTATTGTGACATATGTGAAATGTCTAATCACAAAACAGAAGAGTGCTTTTTTAATCAATATTGCTTTATGTGACATGAACAATCATTCCACCAAAAACTACTATTTCAATAAATATTATTTAGTATATGATATTTACAATAATAATACATCTCATTGTTACTTCAAGCAAAAACGGGTTGAGAATTCTCAAAACAAGCCCATCTCACCAATAACATATGTGAAACTCAAAACCAGAAGTCATTTCATAATAATCAATCAAGGACTTCTAGTACTGATAATGACATGGGTAACATAAAAGAGTTGAAGAAGCATCAAAGAATCAAATATCACAACATCAAGTAAATATATGATCTTCCCAAACCAAAATTGATGTTTGATAATAAAAAATGGATCAGATTTCTTCAAAAAAATAAGGACCAAAGGTTTCATTATTCCTCTGACTCTTTAGTTGATGTTGATGAGATGAAACAATCAAAATATCATCAAAAATCTCCCACAACACCTCTCTCTAAATCACGGTTTAGAGGAAAGTACCAAGAGGTTACCATCATGAATAGGAATGGGAAACCCAAGACCATTATGGCTTGGGTTCCATATTCTAATTAGTTCTTTTGTGCTTGCAGGGTCATCCATATAGGTCCAATAGTTTATGGTAGGTGGACAGTGGATGCTCTCATCACATGACTAGAGATCGTTCCCTCCTTCATGACTTCAAGCATATACAAGGAGCTAATGTGGCATACAGAGGAGCTAATTACTGGTGAAGGATCTGTGACAAATGGGATGCTGAGCTTTGATAGAGTGAACTACTGAATTTCAATCTTCTAAGCGTGTCTCAGATCTGTGACAAGAATATTCAACTCACTTTACTCATACTCATTGCTACATTCTGAAACTAGGATTCAGATTCTTGAAGAATGGGTTGTCCTAAAGAATCCGAGGAAGAACAATACATATGTCTTAAAGTTGAATTATACTACACCAAAAGAAGAGACATGTCTTCTGTCAAAAGCATCATTTGATGAGTCTCATCATTGGCATACACACTTGGGGCACACAAACTTTAAAAACATGAACAGATTGGTCAAAGGAAGCAATGTCATTGATCTTCGACAAAAGGAATTTCATTTTGTTGATCACTGTTCAGTATGCCTCAACGGGAAACAACATAAATCTTCTCACAAACTAAAGATTGTGAACACAAATAATACTCTTGAAGGTACTTCATATGGATCTGT
>JACCIX010000901.1:0-47099 GCA_025506515.1 Flaveria trinervia | reverse complement strand
AACCCTAAACCCTAAACCTAAACCCTAAGCCCGAAACCCTAAGCCCCCGAAACCCTAAACCCGAAGCCCGAAACCCTAAGCCCGAAACCCTAAGCCCGAAGCCCGAAACCCTAAGCCGAAACCCTAACCCTAAGCCCGAAGCCCAAGCCGTAAACCCTAAGCCCCCGAAACCCTAAACCCTAAACCCTAAACCCGAAGCCCGAAGCCCGAAGCCCTAAGCCCGAAGCCCTAAGCCCGAAGCCCGAAGCCCGAAGCCCTAAGCCCTAAGCCCTAAGCCCTAAGCCCTAAGCCCTAAGCCCTAAGCCCGAAGCCCTAAGCCCTAAGCCCTAAGCCCTAAGCCCTAAGCCCTAAGCCCTAAGCCCTAAGCCCGAAGCCCTAAGCCCTAAGCCCTAAGCCCTAAGCCTAAGCCCTAAGCCCTAAGCCCTAAGCCCTAAGCCCTAAGCCCTAAGCCCTAAGCCCTAAGCCCTAAGCCCTAATCCCTAATCCCTAAGCCCTAAGCCCTAAGCCCTAAGCCCTAAGCCCTAATCCCTAAGCCCTAATCCCTAAGCCCTAAGCCCTAATCCCTAAGCCCTAAGCCCTAAGCCCTAATCCCTAAGCCCTAATCCCTAAGCCCTAATCCCTAAGCCCTAATCCCTAAACCCTAAGCCCTAAGCCCTAAACCCTAAGCCCTAAACCCTAAACCTAAACCCTAAACCCTAAACCCTAAACCCTAAACCCTAAACCCTAAACCCTAAACCTAACCCTAAACCCTAAACCCTAAACCCTAAACCCTAAACCCTAAGGGAATTTCATTTTGTCGTTTTTTGTGTGTGTTTTTGCAGGTGCGATTTTGGAGCTCTGGGCGATTTTGGCGATCTCTCTCTGCGTGCATTATCTCTTCATATTTGGTCCCAACTGTCCTAAGGTTTGATGTCGGAGGTTGGGTGGAGGCCAGTGCTAGCCGGCCGGGATGGTGGCTTGCCGGAAAAGCCGCCGGACATTGGTTTTAAAGGTGTATTGAAGTGTACTGATCAGCATTTGATGGGGGATCAAGCTATTACTGCGGAATTGGGTGATGTGAAGCTTAATTCGATGGATTCTCAATCGAATTCGATGAATTCTCAATCGAAATTTCTGAGTACAGCTGCCGGAGTTGGGTTCTTCACCAATTCAGCTGGGATTCGTATCCCAATTACTCCGGTTGGTTTCACTACTTCTGCTATGGATTGTGACAAGCATATTGGTGATCATCTGAATAAAATCCAACAATCGGGGATAGGGGATATTCAAGGTGAACAGAATTCTACTACTGAGGTGATGCAATTGAATTCTGAGATGACTCAAACTTCCTCTAAGGTAAATTCTATGTTCATCTTACCAGAAGTTACTGAGCAATTTGTGGATAGTGAGCAAATTGAGGCTGCAATTGTAGCTTTTGTTAATCATACATGCTTAGATGAGGTGTTTCAGTCTGAAATGAGGCAATTCATATTACATTACAGCTTAAATTCTGGGTTTATGGCTAAGTATGGTGAATTGATCAAAAAAGTTAAGCCCCCTGTGCTTCCTGATGCAATATCAACTATTGGGTGTCCTTTAAACTGTCAACAAGAATTTGTAACTGGTAATGAAGTTAGAATGGGAAATTTAGTTCTTTTTGACTGTGAAAAAGATTTCAATGAGTTTCATGAGTATTATAGGGGTATATTTGGATTGAAATGTGTAGATGAGATAGAAGAGGTGTTTGAATACAACATGATACTTATTGGGCAAATGTATAAGCAACTCTGTTTTCAGAATCAAATGGAGCATGAGCAGTTTTTTGATGAATTTTCTGAAAAGAATAAAACAATTCTGATGAAAAGAAAACAACTAGGTAAGCCTAAGCTGTTGGGTGATGTTATGGACTGTACTGAGTCAGAAGATATGTTGTTTAGAGATTTGATGGGAGAAGAGTTTTTGGGGGAGATATTACCTGATAGGCAATTATCAGCAGGGAAAAGAATCAAGTCTGAAGAAGCTGACGTGAGGGTTGAGAGTCATAATGATCAGCAGCCTGTTAAAATGCAAGGGATCAGGAAAATGATTAAGGTGGGCAAAAAGGTTGAGGATGCTAAAGGAGATTCTGTTAATGAAGAGGGGAAAGAACAAGGTACAAAGAATGTGAAATCAATGTAAAGGGAATTGTTGAACCTGAATTTTAATATGGGAAGTACTATAGAGGATGAGTCTAGTTTTCTAACTCCAAGATTTGTCACCAAGGTATATGAAATTCCTGTACAAGGAGGGGGAAATGAACACATTGGGAAGAATAGAAATGTTGACTCTGATTCTAGGAATGATTCAAATTCTATTAAGCTATTAAAGAAGAGAATTTATTTGAAGAAAACCATTAAGGATGTGCTAGATGAACTTTTGGAGAAAAAGCTAAAAATGAAAGAAAAAGATAGAGAAATGAAGATTCAACTGAGGAATGTTTGGAAACAGGAAGAAGAGAAAGATGATGTGGATATAATGATGTTCAAGGCTGGAGGTACTAAGGATGGTATTGAAAAGCAGGTGAAATTGGTGAACAAACAACAGGGTTCTTACATGTCAGCTTTGGAGGGACATCAATCTTTAGGAAGTAATGAAGCTATCAGGTTCACTCCTCCAACAGTTTTGGAAAATGGGGAGAAGGTTGTTATGTTAGACCCCAAGTACATTGATATGGCTCAAAAGAAATTTCATAATCTTTTGTATGGTTATCTGATAGGAGCTAATATGAGTCTTGCTTTTGTAAGATATAATTTGTACAGAATGTGGAAGCCATTTGGAATAAATGACATTTCAGCTAATGGGAATGGAATATTTTATTTCAAATTTAGAACAGCTGAAGGGATGAATGAAGTGGTGAATATGGGTCCTTGGGTTGTCAACAATGTGCCTTTAAGTTTGAAGAAGTGGGAACCCGCTATATGTCTTGAAAGAGTTGAGCCTAAAACAGTTCCTGTATGGGCTATTTTAAAGAACATTCCTCTTGAATTATGGAATACAGAATGTCTATGTAAGATTGCAAGTTGTATTGGGAATCCTTTACTGTTTGATAATGCTACAAAGCTGAGATGTGTTAAGCCTGCTGAAGCAGGGGGTTTTGCTAGAATTTTGGTGGAAATTGAAGTCACAAACAAACTTCCAGAGATGGTTAAGACTATGTATCCCCAAGGCTGTTTATCAGATGGAAGAGAGGCAATAGTAAGGGTTGAATATCAGGCTGTTCCTGTCAACTGCCAATTTTGCAAAGTGTTTGGTCATTCTTTTGAAGATTGTACTCATAGGCCCCTTACTGAGACTGAAATTAAAGAAAAGAATGGGAAGAAGGATGTAGAGAAAGCTAAAATACTCAACCAGGATAGGAGTAAAGATCACCATAACCATGAAGGATTTCAAGCCGTGAATAAAGGGGGTGGAGTTCAGAAAAGTTACAATAAGCATCCTAATAATCAAGGTGGTAGTTCAGGTAGATACTCACAACAAACTCACTGGCAGCAGCAAACAAGGAGATTTAATTATGTTAGAAAGGATGATATAAAGGAACAAGGTGGTAATAAAGCTGATACTATGAAACAAACTGGCAAGAAGAACAGTATAAGTATTGATGCTGCTTTGGGCAAACAATCAACTACTAGGGCCGAGAAGGGGACAGCAGGTATGAAGACATCTCAGGAGTATAGAGTTAAGAAGGGTAATTCTATGGACAACCATAAAGATAATAAAAATGAGGATGTGGAGGTTAGAAATAGATTTGATGTTTTAGAAGAAATAACTTATGAAGTGACGGGGAATGACAAGGTTGTTGGTGATGGGCAGGGTATGAATAATAAAGGTAATAAGTCTGGTAATAATGGGTCTAATGGTAAAAATGATAAGGTGGTTATTAATGGGATCCCACTTACTCACAAGCAAAAGGAAGAAGTGCAAAAGATTTTTGACAAAAGATTGGTCCCAGATATATTTTTACTTGCCAAGTGGGTTCCTGTTCAAAGAAGATATTATACTCAGCTTTGTTTTATGAATGACTTTATGGAGGGGCTGAAAAATCTTAAGGGAGAAGAGGAAGAGATGGATATTGAGAATGAAGTGGAATCTGAGGGAGATGAATGTGCTAGATTCATGTCTAGTGGTATGAGCAAAAATGTGAATACTGGTAAAGATCATAAAGGGGAGGCTTCTTCTTCAAAGCAGCAAATGACTAGTGAATCTGGTTATTTGGATGAAAAGAATGGTTTTAAATGAATTTAAATATTCTATGTTGGAATGTTCGAGGGTTGAATAAGATTGATCATCAAAATCAAGTTATGGATCTAATGGTAGACAACAATATTAATATATGCTGTGTCATTGAAACTCATATCAGGGCTACTAACATACAAAAAATTTGCAGTAAAGTATTTGGATCTTGGGAGTATTACTCTAATAAGGCTTATTGTGCTGATTGGGCCAGAATGTTGATTGGATGGGATCCTTCTGTTGTTGATCTTATGGTTATTGATATGACAGATCAGTTAATTAACTGTCTCATCAAGACCAAAGATGGGAAGAGTAAATTTTTCTGCTCTTTTGTTTATGGGCATGTTAGAGCTCATGGTAGAAGGGTTTTGTGGAAGGATTTTGACAAATTTAATGTCATGGTAGGTGAAGACCCTTGGATTCTTGCAGGAGATTTTAATGCTGTTCTTAATCTTGATGAGTGTTCTATGGGCTCTTCTACTGTTAACAGTTCAATGGAGGATTTTAGAACTTGCTGCAATGGTATTGGGATAGAGGATTTAAAAAGCTCAGGTCTTAGATTTACTTGGAATAAAGCCCCTGGTAAGGTGAATGGAGTTTTGAAGAAACTGGATAGGGTTATGGGTAACCATTCTCTCATGAGTTCTTTTCCTAATATACAAGTTAAGTTTCTTCCATTTCTCACTTCTGATCATGCTCCTGCTATTATCTCTTTTCCTGGTAAGAGAGTGTGGAAGCCCAAGCCTTTCAAATTTCAAAACTTACTTACAAGGAAAGAATGTTTTATTCCTTGTGTTACTGAAGAATGGAAGAATAATATTAGGGGCTGCAGTATGTATAATGTTGTTTCAAAGCTTAAAAGATTAAAGACCCCCCTAAGGAAAATGATGCATTCTCAGGGGAATCTTACTCTTAGAGTGAAGAAATTAAGAGAAGAACTTGCTCAGGCACAGTGTATGGTTGAGAAAGAGCCCACAAATCAGTATTTTAGAGACAAGGAAATCTGTTGTTTAAAGAAGCTTAAAGCTGCTGTTGAAGAGGAAGAATTGTTTCTAAAACAAAAGGCTAAAGTTGATTGGTTAGCTGCAGGGGATCAAAACTCAAGTTATTTTCATAAAGCAGTGAAGGGAAGACAGTACAGAAGTAGAATAAATGGTGTGTTGGGTGTGGATGGGAATTATTATGAGGGATCTCAGGTGGAAGGTGCTTTTATCACTCATTTTCAAGATTTTTTGGGGAAGAAGATAGTTGTGGATAAGGCTGATAGGCCTGAGTCTTTGTTTCTCAAAACGATCCCAAGTAGACTTGCTGAGGAAATGGTTTGTAAAGTCTCTAAAGAAGAAGTGAAGGCTGCCATGTTTGATATTGAAGATGACAAAGCTCCTGGGGCAGATGGGTTTACCTCAAAGTTTTTTAAATCAGCATGGGATATTGTTGGAGAAGATGTTGTTACAGCAGTGCAAGAATTCTTTGAGAATGGTAAAATGTTAAAAGAAATCAATATCACAGTTATATCTCTGGTTCCTAAGTGTAATTCTCCCAGTTCTGTTACTGATTATAGGCCAATTGCCTGTTGTTCAGTTCTCTATAAGTGCATTTCAAAGATCATTTGTAATAGATTGAAAGGAGGTTTGGATCATATTGTGAGTCCGAGTCAATCAGCTTTTATTCCTGGAAGGCAAATAAGTGATAATATTTTACTTGCACAGGAGTTAATGAGGCATTACCACAGAAATAGAGGCCCTCCTAAAGTTGCTTTGAAGATTGATTTGCAGAAAGCGTATGACACTGTTGATCATGAGTTCTTAAAGTTTTGCTTGTTCAAGTTTGGGTTTCATCCATGCATGATTGACTGGATTATGACATGTATTTCTACATCTTATTATACCATCAATGTTAATGGGGATCACTGTGGTTTCTTCCAGGGTAAGAGAGGATTGAGACAGGGGGACCCCATGTCTCCTTACTTATTTACTCTTGTTATGGAAGTTCTCTCTCTTGTTTTACAAAGGAGAATTAAGGAAGAGGAGGGTTTCAAGTATCATTGGAAGTGTGAACAACTAAACATAACTCATTTATGCTTTGCTGATGACCTCCTGGTGTTTGCAAAAGCTGATGTAAGGTCTATTGGCATTCTAAAGCAGTCTTTGGAAGAATTTGGGAATATATCAGGGCTGCTACCTAATATGCACAAAAGTACAATGTTTTTTGGCAATGTTTCTCCTGTTGCTCAGGAAAGAATTAAAAATATTCTTCCTTTTAGAGTAGGCTGTCTGCCTGTTAGATATTTGGGGGTTCCTCTGCTTGCTAAAAGACTATATTCAAAAGATTGTGTTGTGTTGGTTGAAAAAGTGAAGAAGAAAGTTAATGACTGGAAGAATAAATATCTATCATTTGCAGGTAGATTACAGTTGGTGAAATCTGTGTTGAATTCCATGCAAGTGTATTGGGCTTCGATGTTCTTGTTACCTGTTAATGTGATTGAAGATGTTGAGAGAGTCCTTAATAAATTTCTGTGGGCCCAAGGAGGTAATGTGAAAGGGAAGGTGAGGGTGAGTTGGAAGGAAGTGTGTCTTCCTAAATACCAAGGGGGTCTGGGTATAAAGTCTCTCAAATTGAGAAATCTTGCTCTTGTTTCAAAACATATTTGGAGTCTGATTTCTGGTAGAGATACAATATGGTCTAAATGGATAAAAGTTTATAGGCTGAAAGGAAGAAGTTTTTGGGATGTTCCTCTCCAAGATGGGATGTGTTGGAGTTGGAGAAACATTATAAAGTGCAGAAGTCTCATATGGAATCATTGCTATTCTCAGCTTGGTAATGGGGAAAACACTTTAGTTTGGTATGATATTTGGCACCAACACAGTCCTCTTTGTAAGATAATATCAAAAAGGGAAGTTAGGAGGGTTGGTCTTGATGATTTATGTAAAGTTAAGGATATTGTGCATGAAGGGCAGTGGAAATGGCCAGATGAGTGGAAAGATAAATTTCCAATGATTTTTGAATCAAACCCACCTAATCTCATTCTGAACCAAGCTGATAGGATTTTGTGGAGAACCAATGTTGGTAATTTGATCCAGTACCAAGTCAGTTGTGTTACTACTGATTTAGGCCCCACACCAACATTGTTACCTTGGACTAAACTTATATGGTATAGTCAAAGTATTCCCAGGCACTCATTTGTTCTATGGTTGGCTTATAAAGATAGGCTCTTAACTCAAGATAGATTAAATCGATGGGATGGAGAGGGTAGCAGAATATGTGTATTTTGCAAGATACAAGAAGATAGTCATAAACATCTCTTCTTTGAGTGTCAATTTTCTCAAAAGATATGGAAGGCATTAAGTGAGAAAGCTTATTGAATGGTGCTGAAGGGGATATGAAACAATGTATTGAGTATCTTTCTCATAGGCCTATTAACAAAAAATTTAGAAGTATAATGCAAAGGTTGATGTTAGCTGCTATGGTATATTACATATGGCAAGAAAGGAATTTAAGACTATTTCAAGACAAATGTAGAAGTATAGAAGCTGTCACCAAGCTAATTGTTGAAGTTATTAGAATGAGGTTGTCTACTTTGAAGATAAATTACTCCAAGGATACTGTCAAGGCCGCTGAAGTTTGGGGATTCCAGGTGCATTTTAAAGTCAATAACCATTCTGGTGCATAAAAATGAAGAAGTTTCATTTCATGGGATACAGAAACAGGAGGGTTATAATTGCTGTGCTTGTTGCTGATGGAGGATTCTGTTGTGCTAGTGATCCTGAGTTCATCTATATCCACCTGGACAAACACTTTAAACTGAACATTATGAAATTCCCTGATTTTCTTCTTTTTTACTTTATTAAATATTACATTTGTGAGTGGAGTGTGGGATGGGTTTGGATAGGGACAAATACTTCTGAGAGAATCCATGGTATGGGAGGGTCAAGGGCTGGTACACCAAATACACACTACACCATCACTATAAATGTAAGGGAGTATATTGATTGTATTGAGTTTTTCTGTGGGCATGGGGGGACATCAAGGGTTGGTACACAAGTCACTCTGTGCACTCACAGTAGCTTTGGTGAGATATACAGTTTTGGTGAGGTAGGTGGGCCATTGGGTACTCAAATGGGCTGGGTAGGTGTTGCTGTACATTGAGGTCTAATGGATGGTTGTATAGACTTGGTGAGGTAGGTAGTTTGTTGAGATCTCAATTGGGTTGGGGAGGGATGATGAGAAAGCTGTCAGAATGGGAAGAGGAGGATGTGAATTATTATAGGAGTGAGGTGAGGCATAATGAGATAAGGGGTTTATGGGGCTGTTTAAGGGATAAAAGATTGGGTAGCTATGATGAATGTGGGTTCAAGCTGTTGATGGTTTGGTATGATTTCACTGAAGAGGCTATTGAAATGGGTAGGGGTTTTGTTCTTTGTGATGATTTGGGAAGGGTGTATTTTTTGGTTGTTGATTTATGGTGGTGTGTTGGATTTATGTTGATTTGGAAAAAGAATTATTGGTGGTGTAAAGGGATTCTTCTTGCTTGGATTCTGCATAACACATACTATTTTATCATTTGTAGAGCTGGACTGAATAGTGATTAATCAAATATGAGAGGTGTTGGGATGATTGTATGTGTGGATGTTGCTGAATTCAGAGCAACTGATGCAGCTTGTTATGTTCTGGGCTTGATTGTTTAGTTACAGTGCTGCTCCCTTGAATTCAACTTTTTCTTTCTCATCAGATGTTTAATCAACTGATAAAATGCTTCAGTCGTTTGTCAGCTGTTTAAACAGCTGATTATCTGCAGTTTTAAATCTGCTAGTTTTATTTTTCAGTTGTTTGTGTGTTGGGCCTGGTTTATGAATGTGATGGTTTTGATTGGGCTTGTTGTCCTATCTTGCATTATAGGGATTTGGGCTATATTTTATATTTGGGTTGTGATTATTCATGTCTGAAGATGCTGGGCTTTATAAATATTTTGGGCCCGTGGTTTTTTGTTGATGCTGTAGTGCTGCTGATGGGTCTGGACCTTCCTAATGCATTTTCGGATTATATTGGATTGGCTTCTTCTATTTGGGCTCTCATTGAGAGATTAATCCATGGCCTGCCTGAAGTTTGTTCTTATGATGCCTTGTATTTAGCAAATTTGTATCGGATGGGGTTATTCTTGGTTTTATTTTGGGTTATGCTTGGTTTATTTTGAGTTGTAGTTCTCTTTGCCCATGGCTTAGGCTAGATTGTTCTATTTTTAGTTTCATGGGTTTTCTTTATTGGGATTGTTGGCCTTGGGTTTTATGTCCTGGGACTTCAATTGCCTTTGTTTGTAATTTTTTTTATTTTATAATAAATGTTTGCCAGGGCACTGCCCTTTTCAAAAAAAAAAAAAAAAAAAAAAAACCCTAAACCCTAAACCCTAAACCCTAACCCTACCTTCTCCCATGAGAGTAACTATGTATTAAAATTGAAAATTCTTCAAGTTCTATGATCACGAAATAACTAGCAGACACTTTGTTCCCGCTCTAGTTGCCATTCATGCTACTGTGTTGAGGTTTAATCCACTATCTTATCAAACATAACTTATTTAGTTTAGGGAGTTGTTCCTTTACCTGTCCTTCCTTAGACCATTTATAGAGTTGAAACACAGTATCTGTATAATTACCAAGCTTACGTTTTATCTACCCAAGAACACCAATAATTTTTTCCTTTATTTTTAGTAGTTGCACTAAAGATATTTTTCAACACGTTAGCATTAGAGCTATGGATAAATAGCAAAATAGTTACTTGATAATTTTGAACATGTAAGGATCAACAATACTAATGAACTCATCTCGTGAGAAGAATGCGGAATGTAATCGCTCACGTAAGAAGATTAAATAAAAATCAAATGAACTGAACACAAATGTAAATAACTTTCTTTGTATTGCTCTCTGATTTGAATCAATTACACTAAGTGTGAAATCAGTAAATGACCAAAAGCTTACCTATTACATTAAGAACTAACTATTTGTACTAATCTATGAAATTCTTGAATAGTTCTCCCGCGACTTTAAGAATCTTGCTCGAGAAGCAAGTTCTCACACGACAACTTTAGGTTCTCGCGCAACTTGATCTTGATCATCTTTATTTGTGTAATATCCATCCATTTTTAAACTAGAAACCCAAACCCATTTGAGCCAATCTTGTAAATCAAAATAATTATTTAGTCATTTTAAATATTTTTATGTTCCAAATATAATAAATGTGTCACTTAATCAATTTAATTTAATCTTATAATTTATAAAATAATTTATAATTTTGAAAGGTTATTAATATTTATAAGATTTTAAATATAAAATCCAATAAATAATCAAATTGCAAAGTTTTTGTGAGATTTGTATTTATAACAAAATAAGTTGATTAAATTAAAATTATGTTTTTATAAATTAAAAGTTTAAATTGTAATTATTTTTTTATCTATTTATTTTATTTAATTTATATTTATTTTAAATTTTAATCATAACCCCATTTTGAAAGACTTGTAACTAATCATTAACACCCTTTACAAGTCTTTCAAAATGGGGTTATGATTAAATTTTGAAATAAGTATAAGATTAATAAAGAAATAGATAAAAGAAACCTCATCTATAAAAGCAAGCTTTAGGCCTCACTTTTCATTTGTTCATTCTTCAAAATTTTCACTCACATATCTTTTTTTCATCCATTGGTCTTAATCAATTTCAATAATTTTCATTTACAAGAAATTTCAAGAATTTTCTAATACTAACGTAATCTTATATTGCTTTTATATTATGCATTTCTATATTGTTCAATTAAAGCTTGCTTTTATAGATGAGGTTTCTTTTATCTATTTCTTTATTTAAAAGCAATATAAGATTACGTTATGCATTTCTAAAGCATTTTGAAGATATGTGAGTGAAAATTTTGAAGAATGAACAAATGAAAAGTGAGGCCTAAAGCTTGCTTTTATAGATGAGGTTTCTTTTATCTATTTCTTTATTAATCTTATACTTATTTCAAAATTTAATCATAACCCCATTTTGAAAGACTTGTAAAGGGTGTTAATGATTAGTTACAAGTCTTTCAAAATGGGGTTATGATTAAAATTTAAAATAAATATAAAATTAAATAAAATAAATAGATAAAAAAATAATTACAATTTAAACTTTTAATTTATTAAAAACGTAATTTTAATTTAATCAACTTATTTTGTTATAAAATACAAATCTCACAAAAACTTTGCAATTTGATTATTTATTGGATTTTATATTTAAAATCTTATAAATATTAATAACCTTTCAAAATTTATAAATTATTTTATAAATTATAAGATTAAATTAAATTGATTAAGTGACACATTTATTATATTTGGAACATAAAAATATTTAAAATGACTAAATAATTATTTTGATTTACAAGATTGGCTCAAATGGGTTTGGGTTTCTAGTTTAAAAATGGACGGATATTACACAAATAAAGATGATCAAGATCAAGTTGCGCGAGAACCTAAAGTTGTCGTGTGAGAACTTGCTTCTCGAGCAAGATTCTTAAAGTCGCGCGAGAACTATTCAAGAATTTCATAGATTAGTACAAATAGTTAGTTCTTAATGTAATAGGTAAGCTTTTTGTCATTTACTGATTTCACACTTAGTGTAATTGATTCAAATCAGAGAGCAATACAAAGAAAGTTATTTACATTTGTGTTCAAGTTCATTGATTTTTATTTAATCTTCTTACCGTGAGCGATTACATTCCGCATTCTTCTCACGAGATGAGTTCATTAGTATTGTTGATCCTTACATGTTCAAAATTATCAAGTAACTATTTTGCTATTTATCCATAGCTCTAATGCTAACGTGTTGAAAAATATCTTTAGTGCAACTGCTAAAAATAAAGGAAAAGATTATTGGTGTTCTTGGGTAGATAAAACGTAAGCTTGGTAATTATACAGATACTGTGTTTCAACTCTATAAATGGTCTAAGGAAGGACAGGTAAAGGAACAACTCCCTAAACTAAATAAGTTATGTTTGATAAGATAGTGGATTAAACCTCAACACAGTAGCATGAATGGCAACTAGAGCGGGAACAAAGTGTCTGCTAGTTATTTCGTGATCATAGAACTTGAAGAATATTTCAATTTTAATACATAGTTACTCTCATGGGAGAAGGTAAAGATGTATGGATCTTGCTTGACAACAAGGCAGGTAGCTTCTCGAAACAAACTTCTAAGATTACGTATATTGTAAATAACAAAACTTGTTAAGTATAGGGGTTTAAGTGTCATCATTTATAATTAAGTTTTTTATTAAAATTGTAAAATTAGATTGGCAGGTTTAATTTGCAAATGTGGATTCTAATCATCGATGTGTTGGAACGTTTATATAAGTATCAACTCGCTTAATAAGAATAGCCATAAATGTATTAATAAGGATCAATGTAAGAACAAATCAGTAATCATAAATCCGAGTTTTGTGTGTTAGTCTTACTTAATCATCATTCAGGTATTTAATTGAAGTGAATCCAATATAAAAAAGCATTCTAGAGAGAACCAATCAAGAAAGGGCGTATAAAGAAATTAGGCGATCTGTTGAACAAGTGACCAGAAAACTAGTACTTAGATCCAAAAGAGAAGGAGAAATTCGATCTGGGCAGGTTTGAGATGACTTAAGTGATTGGAAAATTAGATTCTTCCCACGTTAGGTAAAGAACTCACAAGAAAATATGCAGAGAAAATATCAAATAACACTAAAAACATATTAACTATAGAAGAACCTTATTGAGTTTCTCATGTCCTATGTCAAACCGTATAGATTACAAAATTCGGTCCCTAAAGGTAAAGGCAAAAAAAGTACATATGTATATCTTATTAAGAATATAAACAAAAAAACATTAACTAATTACAAATACTAATTTGTTTTGCCCTCTTATTTATTGGATTTTCCATCAAGAGTGGGTCAGTTGCCGGCAAATCTCTACATTATTAAAAAAATTAATTAGAAATTGCAAAGTATAAACTAATTCATTGTTCATATGAAAATAAATAAATTAATGAAGTACAATATGTCTTTAAACTAAAGGCTGGTAATTAAGCTTGCCTGTTACTGTTGCTAAAAAGTATAAGGGAAAGAGGCTGGGCGGGAGAGAGATAATACAACTGTCGTAAAACGTATATACATACACCCAATCTGCATGCAATACATCATATTCATCCACATAATTAACTTGATCAACATCCAAATAAGTTTACATCTAATTAAGATACATATTACAACGACACCGATGAGTTCAATTAGATTTTATGATGTTGAAACTATTTTTAGGTTCTCTAATGTACTAACCCATATATATATATATATATAATATGTATGTATATATATATATATATATATATATATATGTGTGTGTGTGTGTGGTGTGTGTGTGGGTGTGTGTGGGTGAGGGTGTGCATGTGCGTGTTTGCGTGTCTACGTGTGCGCATGCGCATGCGTGTGTGTATGCACTGCGTACGCGTGCGTGTACGCGTACGTGTGTACGTGTGCGTGTGCGTGTGCGTGTGTAGGAAATGATTCAAACAAGAACTCTATTATAGTGCGAAAACTTGCAATTACCCATCAAAATCAATGAAAATCATTATTTTTTATTTGGAATAACATTATTACACTTTTTAAAGATTAATGGTATTTTATGAATATAAGTAAATTCAAAAGTGTAAAAAAGCTAACATTTGTATAAGATTTTACTTAAACCTGCATACATATGTTATTTATTTTACAAAACTTACACCAATACGAACTTTTTTACACTTATGAATTTACACCAATATCTAAAAGACCATAAATTTTTTATACGTATATTAATGGACAATCGAGTATTTAGTCCGAACTTGGAAGTATGTAGCCAAAATAATGGTTTAAGTAACGGTGTGGTGAGGGCATGAGCCGGTTGATCATCGCCTACTAAGTGTGTGACCCTCAAGGTGCCATTCTAGTATATGTAGGTTGACCCTTTAAGCACCATGAGATAGTGTTGCAATAGAATACATAATGTAACTTGTTGTACTTCATCAAATTTCTTTATCACCTCCCTAATGAGTGTTAGTGAATGCATGAACCGGTTAATTCCGCTTCGGTAGATGATCTAGTATATGTAGGTTGACCCTTTGAGCACCATGAGATAGGGTTGCAATAGAAATAAATAATGTAACTTGTTGTACTTCACCAAATTTCTTTATCACCCCTAATGAGTGTTAGTGAATGCATGTAAATGTAAGGAAGACTGCCAATGAATCAACAAACCATGATATAGTGAGCCATGCAGATAGGGTAGTACACGTTTAAAAGTTGACCAATGATTGGTGGATGAGGGCATGCATGAATTGAGATAACTTATTTACTTGAAAAGCAATGGTAATTCTTGCGATGGACAGATACTGTAGAGCACCTATAGGTGCTCTATACTCGGTTGTAGATGAAAGCAAGTCACCATGTGATGTTAACATGTCTGAACTAATGATTGGTGTTGAGACAGGTTTAACAATCAAACATATTAGCAAGAGAAAATATCAAGTGTTGATACATATATGTACCTAGTTTATGTGTGCTCAATGAAAGTCTGTCATGTCTTACACATATGTAGTGAATGAGTTGATGCTATAATGTTTAATATTTCATTGTATTATTGTGTGTTAAAGTTAATGAACTTACTATATAGATTTGAGGTTGTTGTGCATAGTTCTCAGTCAATAATGATTGAGAGATGTGTTCAAACTTAGTCGTATGAGTCTTCATGCGAATGGAATATGCGAATGGACCTACGCATGAATATCTCTTGCTAATGGACCAGTTGCACGAATGACTAAGACTGGATCAGTTGCACGATTGAGACATAAGATTGACTCAGTTGCACGATTAAGACATAAGATTGACTCAGTCGCACGACTAAACCTTCAGCGTGCGTATGGATCAAACGCATGATTCAGTCGCACGACTGAACCATGCTAATGGTTAATGGTTCAGTCGTATGATTAGAACCCATAACCTATAAATAGTACCTAATTCGTGGAAAAACATGACACTTAATAGAATTTCGACACATATTGTAATCTAGCCGTCCAGAGCGTCCAGAAACCCTACTCCAAGTTCATAGTTCATTCTTGATCGATTTCTAATCATTCTTAACATTTGTTTCATCGTTAGATCGATCGGGTTGTCGTTCTCACTGATTGGATCGCCAATCAAATAGGATTTCGCACTATTTGATCTGGTTACATGCATTATCAGTTAGTACTCCGTACGTACACAGTCCTAACAAGTGGTATGAGAGCTTTGGCTCTTGATTTTACGTGTGATTCGATTGGTTTTGGTGTAAGAATCAGGTTTTCATTAAAAAACATCATCTTTTTGAGTAAAACAGTGTTTTCGACGTCTCCAGGTCTTAAAGTTTACGTTTTTCAGCTTACGGCAGATTAGGGTTTGTGAAAAATCCTATTTTTGTGTCAAAGTGTCAAAAACCTTCGAATTTTCAATAACAACAGCCTCCAGTCGCACGTTGGCTCAATCGCACGATTGGCTCAATCGCACGATTGACTCAATCGCACACCCATTCGTACGGCTGAACATCTTCATTCGCCTGTCTCCATTAGCATACTCCATACGTACGACTGAATCAATCGCACAATTGAATTCATTTGCATACTTCCATTGCATAACTCATCCGCATGACTGAGTCATCCGCATTGTCATCCACATTTGTCCAATCGCACGATTGACTCATCCGCATTTGTCCATCGCACGATTGAATCATCTGCATTTGTCCAATCGCATGATTGACTCATCCGCATCTGTTCCATTCGCACGAGTGAATTAGTTTAGTTCTAAAGTTCAAAGTTTAAAGAAATGGAAGATCAGTTCTTTGTGTTTACTGCCAGTTGGGACTAACGGATCCAGAACCTTTTGCTTCTGGAAAATGAAATTGGGAATTACAATAAACCACCTAAATTGATAACGTTAGATGATTACCCACAATGGAAACAAAGATTTGAAATATATCTTAATGGAGTTGATCCCAACCTTTGGAAATCTATCGAGACAGGTTATAGTATGCCAGTTGGTGCTGATGGTGTTAATTAACCATGGGTGGTATGATTGATAGCCAAAGCGAAGTACAATGTTGAAAAGAAGGTGTATGCCTTGTTGACTCAGTCAATACCAAAAGACATATTCCATCAGTTTTCTGAGAACAAACAGGCAAAGAAGTTATAGGAAGCTTTGGAGAAACAATACGACGGGAATGCAACGTTGAAAGCTTTAAAGGCAAAGGCTCTGAAGAAGAAGTTTGATAACTTCTCTTCGATGGGGAAATAAAGGTTGAATGATGTTATAGACAGGTTTCTAAACATTGATGAGTGAGCTGCACACTCATGGAGTAACAACGTCTATAAAGATAAGGTATCAGCTTTGCAGATGGTTTGCCAGAAAAATCGGACTTGTTTGTGTCGAATCTGAGAGAATGATATTCTGTCACAGTTGGATATAAATGACTTCATATTGAAGTGAGAGAGAGGAAGAACTGAGGATGAAATACAAGTCTCAGAAAGGATCTTATGACTAGAATCCTTCACTTTATAACTCCTCTCCCACTCCAACCATTCAGGAGCACCTCTTCAAACAACATTTTGTCTAGTTCAGCCGCTCCTTCTCAAACCACAGCTTCAGGATCTGAAACATCAGGGTCATCTAGTACCCAATATATCGTACCTGAAGCAAATGCTACTAAGTTGAAGACCAAAAATCTCGTAAAATTACTGTGGAGGTGCAAAGGAGCATATGTTCCTTCTAGCAGCGTTTGTTCATTCTTATGATGGTCTAGTTGCAGGGAAAATGGTATTGCCATCTGGCCGATGAAGACTATGAGTAGGTGGATAAAAATGAACTAGAAAGAATGGATATTATGTGGGCTTTGGCTAGTGCTGTCGCAGAAGAGCGAACAAGTTTGTAATGAAGATTGGACCAAACTTGGTAGGCATAAAAGATACTACCTTTCATTTCGACAACCAAAGTTACCTGCTTTAACTATGGAGAAAAAGGGCACTTCAAATATGAATGTGTTAAGCCCAAAGAAACAGGTAACGGAAATCCATTCTCAACCTTCACTCGTCAAGACAAACAAATGAGTGGAGCACCTCATCAGGCAAGAGACAAAGGCCTTGACTACTCAAGATGATAAAGGGCAGGATTGGACCTTCCGTCTTGTGTCTCCGGATTAATCAAATATTGCCTGTGTCGAGGGATTGGATGATGACTCTACGAGTGAAGGAAAATCACAGTTGAACTAGTGGTGTCAGATAACGAAGATACTATGCATGTGGTAAATCACCTGGCTAAAAAGAACTCAAAACGACAGTTAGAATCTCCAGCATCCAAAGAAGCAAATTCTGGATTGATGGATGATACAACTGAATCCTCACAGGTAAGTACCAAAGACCAACTCTTTCAAAATCATGCTTGTATTGAATGTAATAATATAGAGAAAGCATGATCTTAAGTTTGCTAGGTTATTAGACCACAATGATAGTTTGGTAAATGATTTACAACTATGCACAGAAGCTAATCGATTTTAAAACAAAACGAGTGCAGTTATAAAGAAAAATAGAACTTTTAAATAAACAACTAAGGGAAACCGAGGTTGTTGCGTTTAATCAAGCCAAGATATAAAGTTTATTTAAATCTTGAAAGAAACTA
This sequence comes from Flaveria trinervia, assembly GCA_025506515.1. Classification (NCBI taxonomy): domain Eukaryota; kingdom Viridiplantae; phylum Streptophyta; class Magnoliopsida; order Asterales; family Asteraceae; genus Flaveria; species Flaveria trinervia. The sequence goes on along the minus strand of JACCIX010000901.1, from coordinate 29,126 downwards.
AAAAGAAAAAGCAGTTTTGAAGTCGAAGTCAACTCATTAAAACAAAAACTGCACAGTTGGACAGTCCTTCTCACATAGTTCAACACATAGTGAAAGAACGAAATAACAGGGAGGGGTTAGGTTACAAGTGGTTCCACTACCACATGAGATCATGTTAAATACTAAATGTAGACTAGTAAATAACAATCCAATTAAGGATCATGTGGTGTCGACTCCTCTAGTTAGTGATCTGGATTCCATTGGTAAACAGTGAATTCTGTCACTAAACAGAATGAGGCTACTTTGATATCTAAAGGTAAGATGCCTATTGTGAATTTGGATGAACACTTGGAAAAGGTTAATGTAAAGTCAGGTTCAACATGTCTATTTGCTGAATCCAAACTGACCAAAACCAGTTAACCAACCACGTGCTCCACATCAAAGTCCAAATAAACAAAAGGCTAAAGATGTTAAAACGTTCAAAAACATGAATTTTGTTAAAGAAGCAAAAACATCCAACAAGAAGTGTCCAAACCCACCAGACTAAAGTCACCCTGTATCACACACTTCCCCACAAAAATAGTTCCATCAACATGTAGAAGGAAAATCTTGCTACTGTTGTGGAAAGAAAGGACATATTGCTTCTAATTGTCCTTATTAAACTCCTAGACAAAAAATTGAACTTTATGATACTAAACCACGTTCTTATAAAAGGAGGTCTATCTCTCCACCAAAAAGAATTAATGAACCTAAAGTTCAGACTGTAAGCCAGTCATCTGTTTATTACAAATAGGCCTTACACAGAACTAGCTTATGGAAAGAAAAGCCAAGTCAACTGTCTGATGATAAGAACAATATGAAGAATGATATGCCCTCACCCTCAAATGGACAGTGGGTTGAGTTCATGATGTGTGATTCCTCTGGGTCACCCAAGCCAATTAAGGCTTGGGTCCCAAACCTAAACTGATCATTTCCTTTTAATGTGCAGGGTATCCATTACAGTGCTATCACAAACACCTGGATTGTTAATTGTGGGGCGTTTAGGCACATGACCGGGAATTTGTCTCTCTTTTCAATGTCAGCAAATTAAAGGGGGACATGTATCATTTGCTGGGAACAAAGGAGGATACATCACAGCTCAGGCGAAGTGGGAAACCAGAAAGTAAAGTTTGATAAGGTCAACTACGTTCAACAACTACAGAATAACTTGCTTTCAGTCTCCCGATATGTGAAAAAGGATTCAAAGTGGTTTTTGACATCAAGAAGTGCTATGTATTGTAGAAGGATTACATTATCCCGGAGGACCAAATCTTAATGTTAGCTTCAAGATATTAGGACTTATATGTCTTGGATCTGTCAAAAGCCTCCACAACCGATCATCACATTCAATGCTTCTGGGCAAAGGCCATAGAGAAAGACTCAATCTCCTGGCATAGGAGAATGGGACACATCAATCCATGGAAGATGAATCATCTGATCTAAAATGATTTAGTAAATGAAGTTAATGTTAGGAATTTTCAACTTTCGGATTTTTGTGTAGCATGTAAGAAAGGTAAACAGACCAAGAAGTCTCAAAGGCAAAGAAAGTAAATTCTATTGACCTGCCTCTTGAACTTCTACATATGGGTCTGTTTGGTCCTGTAGTACCAAAAGCATCATTGTGATCTGTACTGTTATGTAGTCAGTGATGATTACTCAAGATTCTCTTAGGTGATGTTTCTGAAATCCAAATCAGAGACATTGAATCTTTCAGTAACTACATTGGAATCTCTCTACAAGCTGAAAGTGAGACAGATTCGCTCAGACAATGGCACGGAGTTCATGAACCAGCGGATGGAGGCATTCTGTAAAGAGAAAGGAATTGTACACCAGTTCACATCTGCCTACACTCCACAAATGAATGGAGTTGTTGAACGAAAGAATAGGAGCTTGATAAAGACAGCACGAACGATGCTAGCCGACTCGAACTGACCATCCAATTTTGGAATGAGGCAGTTGCCAATGCATGTTACACCCTCAATCGAGTTTTGGTGGTCAAATGTCATGGTAAAACATGTTATGAGTTGCTCTAGCGACGTAAACCTAATCTGGAGTACCTCAAACCATTTGGCGCACCATGTACGCTGTTGAAGAAAACTCAGTCAGGGAAGTTCAGTGAGAAGGTTGAAGAAGGGATTTTTCTAGGATACATATACCGAATAAGAGAGTGTATAACAACTCAACGGGTCAAGTAGAAGTGTGGTGCAACGTTAACGTACAGTGATACACCACTGCCCTGCTGGAAAGGGACCATCATTCTTTTTCGACTATGATGGATTCTTTAAGTCCTTCAATATCGCTATCTCCCCTTCTGATGATGAGTTATCGACCAGAATAATGGTTGATGTATTAAATACACCGTCACCAGACTCGCCAACAACAGTCTCACTAGGTGAATCATCTAGTTCCTTAGGGGGAGCACTTGATGTAAGTGATTCTTCACTAAAGATGAAGAAGTGAAGACTGAACAGGTGGACCAGGAGGAAGAAGTTCCTACTACTACAAGTACCAGCATCAGATGTTGATGTCTCAGACACTTCGGAACCTCAAACTCCAACAGCTGCAGATACTGACCCGGGAATTTAAAATCTGGATGAGGAAGTAGTTGTTCCCACCACTCCCGGATCTCGAATACACGTTTATCATCCTCTGGACAATGTCATAGGGGATGTAGAATCGGGAGTTTAGACAAGAAATCAGCTATACTCAGCTGATTATGCCTCTGTCGTGGAAAAGGCTACCTTCACGGCGGTGCGTATCGATGTTTCGTGTCTCATTTTGAGCCAAAATATGTTAGTGAAGCCTAAACGATGAGGCATGGGTTAGTTCCGTGTAAGAAGAACTCCTTCAATTCAAGAAGCTAGGAGTATGGACACCGGTGGATAGACCAAAAGGTGCTAAAGTAATAGGCACTAAATGGGTCTTGAAGTGCAAGAAAGAGACCAAGGGGTCATAATAAAAAACAAGGCTTGACTTGTCGTTCAAGGTTTTAGACAAGTCAAAGGAATCGATTACAATGAAGTGTTTGCACCTGTGGCTAGAATGGAAGCAATCTGTATCTCCTAGCCTATGCATCTTACATAAAAATCAAAGTTTATCAACTAGATGTCAAAAGTGCATTCCTTCATGGGGAAATCCATGAGACAGTATATGTCAGTCAACCCAAAGGGTTTGAGGACCCTTATCATCAGGACAGAGTTTACAATATGGACAAATCTCTGTAAGGGCTCCATCAAGCCCCAAGAGCTTGGTATGAAAAACTTTCGACTCATCTTGTGAAACACGGTTTTCGTAGAGGAGTGATTGATTGTACACTATTCATCATAGAAAAGGATGGTGACTTACTGCTCGTACAGATTTATGTGATGACAAAATTTCGGTTCCAGAAACGAAGAGTTATGTAAAGAGTTTGAATCTGTCATGAAAGCAGAATTTGAGATGAGTGCAATGGGGGAGATGAAGTTCTTCCTAGGATTACAGGTGGATCAGACACGAAAAGTAATCTGCCTACATCAAACTAAATATGTAGGGGATATCCTCAATCAGTTTGACATGGAGAACGCTTCAGCTGCCGGAAATCCACTTGCCACGAATCACGATGTGGCACCCGACGAAAATGGTGATCTAGTTAATGCTATAATGTATAGAGGAATGGTCGGATCCCTTATGTATCTCACAGCATCTTGACCTGATATCATGTACGTGATGTGTCTCTACTCCAGATATCAGGCAAAATCAAAAGTCAACCATCTCATAGGTGTTAAATGAATTTTCCGTTATCTGAAGGGTACTCCAACACTTGGGTTGTGGTATCCTCATGATGATGATTTTGAGCTTACAGTGTATGTGACTCGGATTATGGTGGTTGCAAGATAAACTACAAGTCAACGTCTGCAAGATGTCAATTCTTTGGGAGAAGTTTAGTCACCTGGCAGTGTAAGAAGCAGACATCAGTTGCTCTGCCAACTTGTGAAGCTGAATATGTTACTGGTGCAAGTTGTTGTTCACAGGTCATTTGGATTCAAGAGTAAATGCGTGACTACGGTTTGCAATTCTCTAACACTTCTAATTTTGTTGATAACTCTGCTGCTATTGCTGTCACCAAAAATCCAGTCCAACATCCTAAAATTAAACATATCGGAATTAAGTATCACTTTATACGTGACTGTTTTGAAAATCAATTAATCAATGTGGTCAAAATAAATATGGATTTTCAATGCGCCGACCTCTACACAAAAGCATTTGATAAACCGAGGTTTTTATATTTATTAAAGGTTAATGGCGTGATAAACTGACATTATTTAATTTTTTTTATTTTATTTTCCTGTTTATTAAAATCCAAAAAACATAAAATATTTTCAGTTTTAGAATTTTAGAGGGAGAATAGGTTAGATTAGAATTAAATTAGCTGCTTTATTTAATTACTTAAAAAACAAGGGAGAATGAAAGCTTAGCTAAAAGGAATATAATCAAATCTGTGATTCTGATTCAACGTTTATGGAAAATAATAGTACACAGGGAACAAATTGTTTGGGACTTCAAAAGAGTTTAACTGATTAAGATGTAAAATTCTAAGTATAAGTCTGAAAAGTCTAAGCAAAATAAAAGGAAAAATGATAGTAAAACTAGTATGCTACCAAGGTAACATATAGAAAGTAGACCTAGAGGCTGCTAGCTCATTACATGATGTGTCGGTAGATTCAACACAATAGATGAGTAGACCTCATTGGTGATTTCAACTACAAACTAAGTTGTTCAACTTGCTGTCGGTTTCCATCTTATCCCTGGTTAACACAATCAACGCAGTTCCAATAAGGGGTGAAGAGCAAAATAAACGCCACAAATGTGTGCGGATGACCATAAAAAAATGAGCAAAGCACATGGGAAAATCGAAATGCAATCAAGCTAATAACTTACGTTGTTAGTGCGTTATGTGCAAAAGAAAAATAAATGCTCTAACAAGAAGATGGGTTGTGTGCCTCTCTGTTGTGCGGTGGCATTGACTTGAGGATAAGCATAACCTAAATATTCTAGAATTCATGTGTTTGCGCCTCTCTGCTATATGGTGGCACTGATATGAGGCTTGGCATCTCTTTGAAAGCTCTTAGAATAGTTTCTTCTTGTCAATATACCCATATAAGCGTGGGATCCACAAATGCTTGTTGAAATAATTAAACCTTAAATCATCAAAAATGTGTGTTTAAAATTTGTGTATGGGTTTAAGAGGACAAGCATACTGACAATCAATGTGAGCTGCAGTTCTTGAAAGTCAAAATCATTATGTGCACCTAGTAGCTCTAGTATGATTTCCTAAAATTGCTATTGACTCTTAGGCAAAACAAGAATCTAGCATCAGAATAGTATATTAAAGTGTCCCAAATGATTCTGATACCCCTGTATGATTTCATAATGAATTGTACCAGACATGATAAACTAGAATTGAAGCTGTGCTGTCCAGGATGTAAAATCGATTAGAATTACTCTAATAGGTTTAAATCCATCACCAAATAAAAATACAAAAATCTGTCTTGTTCTGTTCTTTTAATTTCAAGTTGTTTTATTTATTATTTTTAGTCATTGGTAGGTAAAAGTCAAACTATGCATTTGAATTAAATCTGTAAATCACTCACTAAAATGGGTCACGTCTGAGGTGACCAATCGGGTTTTGAATTTAAAAGGATCACGTCTGAGGTGATCGCATAAGGTTTAAGTTAAAAGGATCACACTTGAGGTGATCAAACACTTTTTCAAATTAAAAAGATCATGTCTGAGATGATCACCGGTCATAACGTCTTATCAATAATTAAAATGTTAAGTATTTGAAAGTGCATAATGTCAAACTCATAAGTATGAGCCATTCACACGACTAGACTATAAGTATGGACCAGTCGTACGATTGGATCATACGTTTGGGCCAATCGCATGATTGAACCATACGTATGGACCAGACGTACTATTAGACCATATGCATAAGTCAATCCACACAATTGATCAAAAGAGTGAACCAATTGCATGAATGGATGTGACTGACTGAGTCAGTCGCACGACTGAACATGACTGACTGAGCCAGTCGCACGACTGAACCCCAATCGTCCAAATGTAGCGTGCGAAGAGGTCCAGTCATCCGATTGAAGATAAAATCAATATAAATAGGGTGAAGTCACTCGCACATTCTCATCACCCTTCAATCGCTCCCAAATCGCACGAAAGCAAACATACTCAGACAAAATTTGATTTCATCGATTCGTTATGTGATTGTGATACTAATGTGTACGCACTTCATCTACAGGTACTTAGTGACTGAAATCGCACAAAATGCTTGGCGTAATCATACCCTAACAGACCCAATTTGATTAAAATCAAGAAATATGTAAAAACCTTCAAATAGCCACCTAAATGTGCAAAATCGTTAAAATAAAGGACATACAGTGATAGTTAGGGTCCCTAAGAATCTAACGAGTCTAAACGCAACGTTTAACATCATGTTTTGACCTAGATTCAAGGTTAGACTGTCGAACAAAGAGTTAGGCGAATGGACACTCTGAATGAACTTCAATCGCACGATTGAGCTGGGTGAATGAATCAATCGACCGAATGAACAAGGCGTATAAGGTCAATCGCACGATTGAACTCAGCCGCATGCTCAATCGCCTGGTTAAACTCAGCCGCATGCTCTATCGCCCAATTGAAGTCAGCCGCTTGTCCAATCGCTCGACTGAACTCAGTCGCATGCTCAATCGCACGACTGAACTCAGTCGTATGGCTCAATCGCATGATTGAACCAGAATGATCTTAGAACAATTTAAATTTCAATAGTTTCTGTTATGGACAAATCTCATGTTTATGTGTCTTGTGTTACATAACATGGCATATAGGTGGATCACCAACACCAAGCACAACTTTGTGCTCACTTGGATGCCACCACTCAGAATGCTACTGAGTTTGTTGGTATCATTGCATTTCTAAGGAGATCAAGGATCTACACAGCCATATCTGGTCCATGCACACCCTACCAGTCTATACAGCAGGCCTTTGGGAAGGTGCGTCAATTGATAGATCTACTAAGCCCTACTGCATTCGGAGCATCATTTTGGGCAAGAGATTGAGGTTATTGTCACAGACCTTCGACGGGTACTGGACCTGAGTGATGATGCTGCCTACCTAACCAGGTTTCATCCTCTTACCGTAAGGGGATGTTTTCTACGGATGAAGTACACTGGGGACATCAACGCAGGTGTGCTCAACAAAATCAACCTGTGTCCCTAGTTCAAGTACCTAGCACATGTCATTCTAAAGTGCATTGCTTCACAGAGGGATGGATTTGATAATCTATCTGACCAAATCCAGAATGCTTACATGGCACTGGTGCTAAATCACCCCTTCAACTTCTCCAAGATGATCTTCTCCTACATGTTCGAGAACCTTGAGGCCAAGGGTAAGGAGAGCTTCTGCATGTATCCAAGGTTCTTGTAGATGATCATAGATGAGAAGCTCTCTACTACCCAAGGAGAAGGACGACGTAGTGATGTTAGAGGTGATGGATGACACACTCTAGGAAGGATGAAGGTGTACAGGGGGAAGCAAGTGAAACCCCTGTCAGGAGATTGTTCAGGCACTTGGCCAGTGCTGATTATGTGGTGCTAGCTCGCAAGAAGTGGCGTCACGATGACAGCGATTCAGATTCTGAGCCAATTGTTCTACCCACCGACGACACCGATGACGATGACCGTGGTGATGGTGGAGATACAGGCCCCACTCCATCTAGGGCCACTGCCACTGAAATACCATCTCCACCATCCACCCAGAGTAGCTTGGCCATAAAAGCCCAGTTTACCAGGCAATCCTATTGATCTTCTTGTAAGGGAAATAGGCTTCATTCCTATCTCCAAGCCAATAGGGAAAGTCAGGTCAAGAGAGAGTCTCTTTCCGATTAGTAAAGAAAAGTAATAAGGCTTCCCGGCTCACCTGAGAGTCTATCACCCTTCGCTCCTGCAGGTCGGAGGGGAAGAAGAAGGGAAGAGTACAATGGAAGGGGCCTAGGAAGATGTTCAACAACCATCTCCTTTCCGTCCAGAATGTAGAATGTAAACGAAACACATGCTTCACTCTCGCAGCAAGGTTGTTGCCACTGAGAGGGGGATTGCGGCGGTTGGTGGACGCCAGGGCGAGTCCGGGGATGCTGCTACCGATATCACTGATCCTTCATACATCCCGGAGCAGCCCATGAGCCCAGGGGGAGCATCCTTCTCCAAGGGATCTAGGAAGAAGAGGATGGCTCAGCCCCACAGCTTGAAGGGGAAGAGAAGTAGGATTACACTAATCACCACCTCTACCACAGCCACCACTACCTCTACCACACCTACCATAACCACCACTACCACTACCACACCTCCTACTACCTACCACTACCACATCTCCTCCCACACCACTACCACTCCTCCTACCACCACCACCATAGCCAACCCTTCACCATCCACTCCTATACCACCTCCCATATTCACCACATCCACCACTACCACCACCAGCCACCAAGCAGGTACCTCATCCCACTCTACCTTCACCACTGGACCCACTCTATCCTCCATCAGTGTAGAAGAATAGCTAGCCAATCTAAACCGGATGGTGCTAAAGTTGCTAGCTGCCGATGAGCAAAGAGCTACACAGCTAAACCAACTGATGGAGCTCAATGCTGCTCAAGCTCAGCACATTACACAACTTTAGGAGCAGAATGTTCATTCGGTCAGAGGATTGAGGATTTGGAGGCAAAGAATAAGAAGATCATGCTCAGGCTGAAAGGATTAAAAGATGAGCCTGTAATGATCAGGGAAGGTGAAGGTGATGATGATGGTGATAATGATGATGATGATGATGATGATGATGAGTCTGGTGAAGAAGATGAAGGTGATGATGAAGGGTCAAGGGGTAAGAAGAGAGGAGATGATGATGATGATGAAGGTGAAGGGGCTGCATCAGCCTCTGCTCAAGGTCAAGAAAGGCGGACTAAGAGAGCATAAGATCAGGGAGCATCACCCTCAACCCCTATAGTTGAAGAATTGACGGATTAGGATAAAAGTATAGATTAGATGTTTTGCATTTAGAAAACTTTTGTACTTGATTCAAATATTAAATTATGTAATTAATGTTTAAATTTATGGATTAATTACTAATGATTGAAATATGTTAAATGCTTAAATCAGCAAATCAAACCTCTCAGCAAGATGAATAGATGTTGCTCCCCTGCAGCAATTCAAGTCTTAATTTACCATGATTCTTGATTTGCAAGGGATTGTCAGACGGTTGTTGAGCTACACTCCTGAAGAATGAGAAATCATACATGACCTGACAATGAGCTAAATCCAGATGAGCTGGTCAAAGATGCTCCTACAGTTGATATGACAAGTGACAAGAGCTACCGATGTCGACGAAATAGAGATTAAGGATGTCACGACTGAGACTATCTAGAGTACACTGACCAAGAGGGAAATGTAATCCCCGACTTGGGTGAAAGTCTCAGTAGTGCTATATTTGAAAAACTGGATGAGATGGAGAAAGAAAAAGAAAAAAAAGCACAGCCAAGCCTCAGATGCAGATATTGAAATCAAGAAGGCTGAATGGGCAGCTTGTTTTGCAGATATGAAAGCCCAACGCGCGCCGACAAAGCAAAATGCCTACACAAAGCTCTACAGAGTCAAAAGACATTAGAAAGTGTCAGGAAAGGTTATAGCATGGGCGTATTTTGAAGATCTAAACGTTTATTTGTAAAGAGGGAGAAGGGAATAACGTACTTTAGATATCCACATGATCTGAAGACTCTCTCAGGTTTTGAGCTCAACCAACTGGCATACTTAAATCTGCTATATGCTAATCCTAGAAAGATGTTAGGTTGGTTTGAGGCTGCCCTACAGAAGGAATACCACACCAGATGGGTAAACTTCAGACCTCAACAACCAAAGAGGTACATTCGTAGGTCTGAAGTGGATCCCATATCTGGAAAGCCTAAAGTCGTGTTGAAGTGGAGTACCCCACGCATAATGTCCAAGATTCCCTTACGGGAAATGCCTCAAGACTTCACTCTACACTTCAAATGGTGGTACTATGATTGGAGGACGGGTGAAGCGGTCATTGTTCTAAATAGAGAGGAAAAAGGAAACTATCAGGGTATTCGACCCATGTGGCTTACCACTTGCCTGATGATGATGTCTACACCTTATACAAGTGGCCACTATTCTATGACGCACAAGATATTGTACAAGCTCTCTAATTCCAAAATGTCATAAGGCTCTGCTCTGTATTTGAAATACATGCCGGAGTCACAAGAGAGGAGAAGTACAAGAAATTTGAAGAGCTTATTAAGAATGTCAGATAGTAGATTAAACAAGGTCTAAGGGAGAGTTTTTGATACATATATGTACATAGTTTATGTGCTCAATGTAAAAGTGATGCAGTCGGAAACAGAGAGATAGATAATTAAGCCTGTTGATTCAACAAGAATACAAGGAAAAATTCTTCTGACTATCGTTGATTCACAAAAAATACCGATAATCAGGGTTTACACTAACACACACTGTGATAGAGAGAAAATAGATGTTTCATAAACTTCAATAATTCTTTCCCTCATCTCTTACAAACATATAAAGAAACAAAACCAAATTCGAATGGGCCACAAAACATGAATGGGTCGAAAAACTGGGCCAAATGTAAAGTTTAACAAAATGTAAAAATAAGACAAAAACGTAAATAACTCATAAAATAAGCCTTTGTGAAAATTTGCTCCTCGGTCCATGGTCGTTTTGATTGGTCCTGGGCCTGGAACGGGGACTTCTAGCCCAAGTTATGCTCATTTTAGTGAAGCCCCTTTTGATAAGCGATCTTGGGCCTCCAAAAAGGCTAAAGCTTGCTCATCCACACTTGGGCCCACATCAAAAAGTCTATCATGTCTTACACATATGTAATGAATGAGTGATGCTTATAATGTTCAATATTTCATTGTATTATTGTGTGTTAAGTATAATAAACTTACTATATAGGTTTGAGATGTTTGTGCATAGTTCTCAGTCAATAATGATTGAGAGATGTGTTCAAACTTAGTCGTATGAGTCCTTAATGCGAATGGACCATGCTAATGGACCATACGCATGAATATCTCATGCTAATGGACCAGTCCACACGACTGAACCAGGAGACTGGATCAGTTGCACGATTGAGACATAAGATTGACTCAATCGCACGACTGAACCTTCAGTCATGCGTATGGATCAATCGCATGATTTAGTCGCACAACTAAACCATGTTAATGGTTCAGTCGTATGGTTGGAAACCCATAACCTATTAATACCACCTAATTAATGGAAAACGGGACACTTAATATAATTTCAACACATACTTGTAACCTAGCCGTCCAGAGCGTCCAGAAACCCTACTCCAAGTTCATAGTTCATTCCTAATCAATTTCTAATCATTCTTAATGTTTTTTTCATCGTTAGATCGATCGGGTTGTCGTTCTCAATGATTGGATCGCCAATCAAATAGGATTCCACACTATTTAATCTGGTTACACGCATTACCAGTTAGTACTCCGTACGTACACGGTCCTAACATCAAGGATGCATTTTAATTTTGAAAGAAGTAAGACTTTTGGTTGTTGGAGAATTTCTACCCTGAGGAAATAAGAAAGTGAGTCGAGTTCCTTGAGGGGTAGTTTGTTAACAAGGGTAGTGATGAAGGAGTTTAAGGTGGAAGGTGAAGGACCTGTGATGATTATATCATCAACATAGAGATAATTTAAGATGGGATATGTGCCTATCTTATTAATGAAAATTGAAGGATCAGAGATGGTGGATGTAAATTGTTATAAAAGATTAAGTTCAGTGTACCAAGCTTGAGAAGCTTTTCAAAGACTACGCATGGCTTAATTTAGTTTGCAAATATGAGAGGGGTGAGTGGAATAAGTGAAGCTTGGGTTGTGCGGAGATGGAGGATGGATGGTTTTACCATCAAGATAACCTTTTGGCAACAAGCACAACCTTTACATGCTATAATAATCCATCAGGGTCATATTGTTCTATACCCGAATATAGCCAACTAGATTGTGAGTTGTATTTGGTTGAACAAGTGTCCATGTGCGGTTGCATTGTAATGCACTGAATTCATCTTGCATGGCAACATTCTAAAAAGGATGGTTTAGAGCTTGTTTTAATGGAAGTTGGTTCAAGAAGCACGGTTCTGGAAGTGTTGTATACAATAAAATCATCATTATAGTATTGGGGTTTGGCTTAAGATGTGGGCGGGTATGTATAGAAGAAGGAAGGGGTGGCTGTGAAGTGGTAGGAGTACTCTTGGATCTTTGGTTATAAGTTTTAAAGGGTTTAGAGTAAAAGGCAGATGGGAAGGTTATGTGTAGGGGTTGAACCTAAAGCCTTGAAAAATCAAATCAAAATAAAGAAGAAGTTCAAGTTTTCAAGCGAATAGTTAAACTAGCCATGCGACAACTACGTGTCGCGTGAGAACTAGATTCTTGCGTGAGTAGTATTGTTCGCACGAGAACATGTAGTTTAGTATAAATAGTTAGCTTTCTTTTGTATTTAGTAATGCTTGATCACTTTCTACATTTGTATTTAATTGTAATCCTTTAAATTCAGAGAGAAATAAAGAAGTGAAGTTATTTACATCATGTCAAATCATTCTATTCTTCTACTTCTCATCCATATTGTTTACATTTTGCTTACTTAATTATGAGATCGATCTGAATATTGTAATGATCCTACAATTGGTATCAGAGTCTTGTTGCTTAGATCGATTGAGAAGAACATTATTTGAAGAATTCGTAAGTCATTACATTTGGTTCTTGAAGTTTGAGCTTATTTTAGTTATTTGGAAGATTATGAAGCTATCTTTTCGATAATCGGTGAATTGATGATAGTTTTTTGGATTAACACAAGTTGTTTTGAATCAATTAGAGAAACTAGCACTAATTCAACAATTTTTTAATTGAATCTAATCAATTTGGTGTAAATTGAACACGAAAAGCTTTGATTTGGACAAATTGAATCAAGTGAAAAATTGTTTGTCCTGTGTGAAAAATTACCATTCGCGCGAAAAGACTGAGTTTCGCACAAGACAATTAAGAATTGTTATAGAAAGATACCTTTCATGCAAAAACTTAGACTTTTGCAAGATTTAGTTACTAGACTTAATGCGCGATAAGTTGCTGTTTTTTCATGCGAGAATTTTTGAATTTTGAAAAAAAAAATTCTGAATTTGTTTTAAGAATTTTCAATGCCAAATCTGAAGCACATCACTACTACCTTGAATCTCGACAATGAGATTGGCATAAAATCAAAGCCTCCCTATCTACTAAATAAGGAAGATTATCCAGATTGGGATTATCATTTTCTAATCATGTGATATATACTGAACCCTAGATGATGAGGTCTAACAAACAAGGCCCGTACATTCCTCTATACAAGAATGAGAAAGAAGAATGGGTCATTAAACCAGAACATCTGTGGGATGAAGATGATCTTAGGAGAATGGAACTTGAAAATAAAGCTTTATGCTGCTATCACAATGGCACTCACAACTGAGATAGAACAAAAGTTTAAAGATTATATTAAAGCTAAGGATTTATGGGATGCAATAGAAGAACAAGTTATGGGAAACAAGGATATAAGAGACAACAAAATGATATGCTCAACCAAGATTTCAATATATTTAATCATATTCTTGGTGAGAATTTGGAAGCTCAATGTCTAGGTTTGTAAAATTGATCATCAAAATGAAGAGTGCTAGGATAACTCTGGAGAATATAGTAGTTAACAAAAGCTATTAAATTTTGTATCTTATAGCTCGAACAAGAACTGCATTACCATTAAGAGAACCAAAGATCTATTTACCTTGTCTCTAAGTGATCTCATCTCTATTATCAAATCCTATGACATGAATGACAAGCACAAGGTTGCAAATTACATCAATACTATGGTAGCTAAAGCATCAGCTTTGTATGCTAAAATGGCAAGAAACCCGAATTACTATGTTAGCTACTCTCAACTGTGCCAATTACAACAATCATTATCTTCTGCTCACTCAAATGTGAAAGATCAAGCAGTTCTCAATCCTTACCTCAATATCCAACTATTCACTAAAATCCGTATGTCCAAACTCAAGCCCAGTCTCAATATCAAGCCTACTCACTAATCCAAATCACTCAATCGATACAACAAGATTTTGTTGTGAACTCTCAACCCAACAGGCAAACCATTCAAATAGTTGAAGAGCATCTGGCTCTTTTATATAATTCATGAATAGCTATGTAGCCTTTTTTACTGGATGAATCAATCCACCTAACATCTTGGTGATAACTTACAACAAGTAATCCCAATGATGTTGAAGAGAATGATATAAAATATCAGATGACGACAGTGGTATATAGAGCAAAGAATTTTGCTGGAAGAACATAAAGGAAGGTTTTTGGTATAAACAACTCCAGAAAGATAGGTTTTGAAAGTCAAGTCTAAGGTGTTATGATTGGTTAGATCTAAGGATAGTTCATCAAAGACCAAATCTCTTGTGTCTCAAACAAATGAGCACTATGATTGGTTAGCTCAAATGGAAGCTTTGGATATTAAGATGTCCACTATTTGTTGGTTGAAATACAGACTGATGAAGAAAATTTAAAAAAAAAATTGTTTGCTGAGTTTGTTTCTGAAGATATGATTAGTGGAGTTTTTGCTAAAAACAAGAGTCAATGGTCAAGAAGGGCGATAATAAGATAGAAAGGGGGAAGAAGTGGTTGCTGAAGATATGCTGAACTTTGAAAAGATAGCTATTGAGATACTCTAGCTCAAAAGTTATGTTTGATGGAAAAGCTATTGAGTTTACTCCAGCTACTTCTTGCGATATTCAAGAAAATGCTATTGAGATTACTTCGACATATGTAGCAGTCAAGATCGGTCAAAAGACCATCATGGTAAATGTGATCCATGAAGAGACAAAAAAGAAAGCTGAAACAAATAAGGTATATTTTAAAACTTTGTTCTAACAAATGTATTGAAAAGGTTAAAAAATATGGAGTTCACAATGAACGTTTGATTTTGAAGTTGAAAAACTTCAACATCAAGCACGAGAATATAAACCAATGAGAAAGTTTTCAAAGAAAAGATATATGGACTAAACAAATAATTTATCAGTCAAAATTAAATCTTTATGTAAAGACTGTAATATAAAGGATTTGTCAAATCATAATGATGACTTTTTTGGGAAATTAACAAATTAAACAATGAACTCTTATCTTCAAAACTAATTTTTGAAAGGTTTGAATTATCTTCAACTATGGTTGAAGGTATAATCAAGTCTAAATAATATAGAAAATTAGTGGTGGTAAATAAGGAGTTGGTTACTCTAATATTGCATCACAATTAATCATGATTATCCCCATTGCATTCATCAATTAACATTTGTGATGAAGAGACCTTTGGTTTAGGTTTTTCAACCAAAGTCCGATTAACACCTTCGATCAATATTTTATTGACTCTTGACCCCATCATAAAAACTGAAAATAAAATTAATCATGACAATTCTTTTGCAAACGGTGTGAAGAAGGAAGGATTGGCTGAAGATTGGAATAGTGATGAAATAGATTTGAAAATAATAAAAATTGTAATGACAAATCTCCGTATAATTCATCATCTTTGATTAATGAAAAGTTGGATGTTTTGAATGTTCCTAATGATTGTTTAATGATATCATACAAAAAAAAAAGAAATTAAAATCCAAAATAGATTTCAAGACAAATGAAAAGAAAAGAAATTCACCATCTTTATCAGACTTGAAAACTAATTCAAAAATAGATTTATTTCTAAAGGCAACATTGATAGTGAAGAGTATAATTTTAAAGAAACAAATGCAAGTTCCTTTAAAAATAAACCTTCTATTATTGTTAACCATGTGAAACAAGATATGTGTAGTTTAGGTACAAAATAACTTGGTCCACCTACAGTACATTCATTTTACAAGTATAACTGAACATTTAAATCCTCATTTGTATATGAAGCGAATCATAATGAATAAGGAAAACGAGAGACCGTTAAAGAATCTATAAGCCAAAGAAATACTAAAGCCAGGTTCTATGATAACTATGGATGTTATCATCAATAGTTTGAGAAAATGATTCAAGAACATAATGTGTATCATAATAAATGTTGTTATATGTGTGGAAAGCCAAATCACATGGCTAGAAATTGTCATCATCAACGTTCATTGAAAAGTAAACAAAGATTTCACATGGCTAGAAATGTCATCAACAACGTTCATTGACAAGTAAACAAAGATTTCAAAACTCTATTGAAAATAATAAAAAAAATCTTTATAAATGCTAAATTAAAAGGAATTTAAGTCAGTCAAACTTATTCACCGACAACAAAATTGCAATGATGACAATCATCTTTCACACAAAACACTTTCAAGAAACTGATTAAACCAATTCGAGAATGGAAGGTGAAAACAATTTCATTAGAACCTAATGTTCTTGAAGATTATATATTCAATGATAAAAGAGATATGATATTGATATCAGTTTCATATTTGGATGAAAAAAGGTATACTTAAGTCTATAATGGTTTGGGTTCCTAAAACAGAATAAATCTATTATTCATGAAGGAACATCCTAGACCCAACATCAATAGGTTGACACGTTGACAATGGATGTTCAAGGAATATGAATGGTAATATATCCATGTCACATAACATCAAATCATACAACAGAGGATATGTTATATTTGCCGGAGACAAAGGTGGCTAGATCACTAAGAAATGTATAGTGTCAAACGATGTGTTAAGCTTTGAGGATGTCAATTTTGTTGAGGAAGTTAAACATAATTTGTTAAGTGTCTCATAAATTTGTGACAAGCAATATTCAACACACTTTATAATAAAGAATACTTAATTTAAAACTAGGATTTGTACTTCCTGAAGAATAGGTTTTATTGAGAACACCAAGAGATAAAGACCAGCATTATTGAGAACACCAAAAGAATACTTAATTTTCAAACCAGGATTTAAAACCAGGATTTGCTTAATATGAATGGATTTCATTCATTTGTGACAGCGTCGTTTTTATTATCTAAAGCATCCAAAAGGGACACATTGCTATGGCATTGTCATCTGGTCATGTCAATATTAAAAACATGAACAAATTGGTCAGTGGAAATCATATTGTAAGTCAACCATTAAAAGAGTATTAATTATTTGAACATTGTCTGTCATGTTCAAAGGCCAAACAATATAACTTTCTTATAAAGCAGTTCCTCATACGGAATTTGACTTTATTCTTCAACTGTTACACATAGATCTATTTGATCCGATAAGTGTTTTGAGTTAGGACATCATGCTTATTTTTTAGTCATGACTGAAGTGGGTAACTTATCAAGGTTTTGTGAATACACTAATACCATGCTAAAACACACTAAGAGTTATAGTCTAGTCCAGTGTTATAAAAGGCGGGCTAGGCGGCCGACTAGGCGGGGATTAATCGCTAGTCGGCCCCTAGCCTCTTCGATTATGGCTAGTCGAAGCTATTAGGCGCTAGGCGGAGCCAGGCGGCAGTAATCGGAGAAAATCGGGGGTAGTCGGTGTAATCGGGCCTAGGCGGTGGTTACGGTCAAAGTTGGTCAACCTTTATTTTTTTGCTTATTTAGATCTGGTTCAAAAGAGAGAAACCCATTTAACCTAAAATCACCTCCTCCCTTGCTCCGATGAACCCCCCTTGTGGCCTTGCTCTAGTGTAATCGAGCCCCTTCTTCGGGGACCACAACAGCAGCGGCGCCCCCCTTGCGCGCGACCTCAGCAGCAGCTCCGGTTCTCTTCTTGCGCAGCAGCTCCGTTCTCTTCTTGCCTTCTTGGTAAAGAACTGATTTGTGAAATTATGATTTGTAATTTACGATATAGTGATATATTATTATATGTATTTTGAATTTTGTGATATATTATATATATTGTGAATTTTGTGATATATCACAATATATATTGTTAGATATATTGTGAATTTTGTGATATATTATATATATTATGTGTTGAAATATTTGATCTCTAAACTTTAAAAACTTAGATTGTTATTTTTATGTTAGTTAATTATGTTTGAAGTATAATAATCCTAACTATATATATAATTATAAAAGATACCTATAAAATCTCCAAACCAATTAATTCCGATGAATCCCTAGTCCCCACCTCACCGCCCGACTAGCGCCTAGCGATTTTTTACAACACTGGTCTAGTCATACTCAATCCAGTTACTTTTTTGACTCAAATCATAATATATATATATATATATATATATATGAAAATATCAAAAAGAAAAAGAAGATTCAAAATCAAAATCAAAAGACAAAAGAAAATAACATGAAAAAGAAGGCAAAAGACCATATAGAATAAAAGATGCCAATAAGCACACTAATAAAATATATATCTTAGACATCCATATTATATGATAATACTTTCTTCTTTGAGAATATGTTATGCCACATGAGTCCGGATGACAGTTAATAAGTCCTACAACTTGTAATACTCTATGATCAGAAAAGTTTCTCATGCTAGTTATCCTCAAATAGATATTATCTATAACAATAATTAAATCTCAGAAAGCATATCAAAAATGAAAGGTTTAAGTCAAATTGGGGTTATTTGAAATCTTCATAATATCTTGAAGAAGGATAAGGGTTTTGCAGGATTTTTTATTATGGAATCCACTAAAATCATAAACTTAACCAAAACATGATAAAATCACAACTTATGTGTCTTAATAAACTTGAAGTCTAAGTTTAAGAGTATACAATATATTGACAATCAACATAAACAGTCTTGTATATAATAATACTGGAAGATGGTCAATGATTGATTTCAAAAGGAATATGATCCTATACTTTAAAATTTATCAAAAATAATTAAGTTAACAGTATAGTATGTGTTTTAGTATGTTTATTTTTACTTTGTCTTTCTTTTGTGTTTATTTTTTTTTGCTTTGTTTCGTTTGTGTTTACAAAATTCAAACTTAAGGATGTTAGAATAATTGTAAACACTTAGCTAAATATAATCATTGTTCATAACAAATCAAAATGTTCAATAAAATGTTAAAATTTGATAAAATAAAAAGTTCAATTTTGACAAAATACAAAGATTGTAGCGCAAAAAGTTTCAAGTCGCGTGAAAGGTGTTGAATTGAGACAATTGACTTCTCGCACGAGAAGTCATAATGATTATAAGCATTTTTGAGCCAAAAATTTACTATTTGCATGAATAACTGAAAAATTTAATAAAAAATTTCAAAGTTTCTTTTCAATCGATTAATTGATCTAAGTGTTTATTGTTGTCGTCTATGTTTGTTGAGTGATTAAAGGTAAAAAGAATGTTTAACTCATTGATTTAAGTATGTTAGATTAGGACCGGAATATAAAAGGGACAAATATACGTTAAATTAAACAAACTAAACATAAAAACTTAAATAAGAATAAAACGATACTTAATGAACATATTTGATTGATTGAAACATTGAAAAATGATTTTGAACAGACTTTTCGCACACGAAAAGTTTTTGGAAGTTGAACCGACACAAAATGATTCAAATTAATTTGAACTTATCGTGTGGAAAGTTCCTGTCATGCGACAAGTTGAAATCAGTTTGAAACTCAAATTCATGCGATAACTAAATTTGTCGTGCGAACAAATGAATTTTCAGAATTATTAATTAATGCAACTACTTTAACATTTCGCACGAAAGTTTCAAAATTTCAAAATTTTTCTAAGCGTTGAAGTTTTCAAGTATGAATTCTTATGTGTACTTATAAAGTTTGTTAAAAATTCAGATGGCTTGACATTGGTTTTCAACAAAAACCATAATGCCATTTATTATCTGCGAGATGTTTAGGAGAATAAGGCTTTATTCAGATCCTGATTAAAGGATTGAAGACATCTTGTATACATCATGCCATTACAGCAAATCCTATTACATACACACATCTTATAGATTAGTTTGGAAAACAACTGCTAATGAGATTGATGCTGAGGGGGAGTTATGTATTACTGCTACAGTTAACGGAAAAAGGGTAGTCATACAGTAGAGGTGATTAACAGTGTTCTACTGTTAGAGGATATTCCCGTGCACTGATCAAGATAGATGATGATGTATCAAAGGATTCTTTGATTCGTATGGGATACAATAATCATTATCCATCACTGGAGAAGAGGTACTTGCCTCCCTTCTGGAAGTACTTATTTCATGTTGTCATTCATTGTCTTAGCAACCTTAAGGCTGACATGAGATGTTGAGTGCCATTTTGGTTCACTGCTAGTTTCTTTAGTTGATGATCTTCCTTACAGCATATCCAAGGCTATTTTCTTAATAATGCAAAACAATGTTATAAAAGCTATGGGGAAGAAGTTTATTATGTACCCAAGATTCATTCAATTGATTGTAAATGCTGCTCATCCTGAGTTAGCAATATTTGATTCATCCACTTACTCTGTTAAGGTGATAAAGAAAGATATTTTCACATATCTTATAGGAGCTAGAGGAAATGGATGGATTGGGTTCTTATTTTGCTAAACTTGGAAGGTTTGTTGATGGATTCCAAGCAGAGGCATGATCAAAAGAGACTGAGACAACACATGTACATACTGATGATACAACTGCTACTTCATTTAGTGCCGCTCAGGAAGTTCGAAAGTTCTCAGAGTGGTAAGAAATCTGCTGAAGAAAAGGTTGATGATTGGTTAGAAGGTAGAGGAGACGATAGTGAGACTGATAGTGATCAAATAAAGAATGTGTCGTATATTCTACAAGAATGTCCCAGAGTACAAGAGACACCTACAAAACATACTGCTAATGATCGTGATGCAGACTTTATTCCTGATGAACTCATACACCTATGCAAGGCCGAAGGAAAAGGATGATAAGGGTTGTTGGTGAAAGTTCACGGGGGAAGGGTAGAGGACGTGGTGTTTAAGGAAACGTTGGACTCCAATGACCATGGTGACTACACATGATGTATTTATGCCTGATATTACAATCACAATTAGTGAGGCTACTACTCTAGTGATAGTCATAGAATCGACAACTATGACATCCACATCTATACTTGCTACTATTGCTATTGATGATATTTTGACGACTCTATAGAGACAACCAACTCACGATGAACTATTTGGCGATGCTGATTACTTCAATACTACTCCTGAACCAAGACCACAACCAGAGTCATCTTCTTTATCACCAATGAGGGTTACTTTGGAGCAGAGAGTCAATACTCTTGAGAGACAAATGTTGGAAAAGTCTAAAATAATTGATGGTTTATATCGGAGTATGTATGAGAAGGATTAAAGGATTAAGAGTTTGGAGAGCCAACAACAGTTCATGTTTTGTTATGTTAAGATAATAAAGCAGAACTTAAGAGATGTCACCTCATGTGTGTATTCATCAATCACACAACAACAAAACACTAAGGTTGGAGAATCTAGTGGACAACAAGTTGCTGGTCTAGATCCGGTTGATGAGACGGTTATTGCTACAAAACATGTTGTTGATCCAGTTACTTCTGAAGAGACAACATATACTGTTGTTGTTGATCAAGAACCTATTTTAAATATACCTAATCCGGCTACCGAGGATCAACCTTTATCTTACACTAGAGAGGCATTTATAGAGCCTGAGCATATAATGCCTATTCCTGATCTATTTAATGATGATGATGATTTGGAAATTATTGATTATGGATTCTGTGATGAAGATGATGAGGATGATGAGGAGGATAAGGATGATGATGATGATGATGATGGTGATAATGGTAATAATGATGGTAATGATGATGGTGGAAATGATGATGTTATTTAAGGAGGTAATACGGGTGCTACTACTTGTACTTGTGGATCATCAAGAACTGCTAATATCTTTGAACCAAGTCCTGAAGATACAGTTGATTATACACCATTAGATCCCACCACAAAAGCTGAGTATGAGAATGTATTCAACTTATTCAGCAAAGTATTTTGGAAGAGAAGAGAATATGGATTATGGATCATTTGATGATTTGGATGAAGTTGTGGATTATACTAAATTTTGGGAATAACTTGAAAGACTTATTTCTCAGATACTTAATTAAAGAGGGAGAGTGTAACACCAGTTATTTATCTATTTTGAAGCCAACGAAAGAACAAAAGAAATAAAGTCCTAAGTCGAGGGACCAAACTCGCCAACGAAAGAAAGACGGGCGAGTGGGGGTATATAAAGGGAGAGGGCAGCCCTTACCCTCTCCTCACACCCCATTTTCAGCCATCAAAGAGGGGAAGAGAGAAAAAAGAGAAAAAGGGAGAAAATGTTGGTTCAGGTAGATTCAAGCGGGCAAAATCGTCGTGTAGCAAGTCAAACCGAAGCTCTACTTCTCGGTGTCATTTGTGTGAGTTCTAGGACCCCACTTTTACTTGTTTTCAAATGATTTTGGGGCGGAAAGCATAGAAAACCCGTTTTTGTATGTATGTGTGTTAGACCCATTTGGGTGTGTTGCGTGTGATGCGTTTAGAGGTTGTTTCTGGGCTTGTGTGTGCTTGAATGATGTTATGGTATGCATTTCTAATGTCTAGGATGGTTGATTTAGGCTTGGAATGGGGTTAGATGAGTTTGGAGGTCGAAAAGGGCAGTTTGCGTTCGGCTGAAACTGCATTCTACATCAGCTAGGGCTAGGCGCCGACTGGAGACCGAATGGAGGCCATCCGGCCGAATGGGGTGCGATTTGGTTCCATTCGCATGATTGGGTTCCATTCGCATGATTGAGGGTCCATTCGCGTGATTGAAAGGCCAGTCGCATGGAGGTCATGCAGTTGAAGGTCTAGTCGCATAAGTGCTCATCCGCATTAGTTCCATTCGCATGAGTGTCCATCCGCATTGGTTCATTGGCATATATTCAGTCACATTGAGGCCATGTGACTGAAGGGTGTCCATACGCCTAATTAGGGCTGTTGCCCCAAGGAGAAGTGTAGTCTAACTTCTGACTTTCGAGGGAAAGTGCAGATGTAGTTTGATGTAAAGGTTTCTGTAGAGCGTGTAAGATGATGATTGAGGCCTTAGAGAGCATGTTGGGCATGATGATGAGACGTCGCATGTTTATGCATGTTGCATGTTATGTGTATGATGTTGCCCTGTATTTGTGATGACTGTGTATGTTATGTTGTTAGACGTATGTTATCTTTCTGTGGCTTTACGTGTCAAGTTAATGAATGAATGAATGAAGTATTATGTAACATAAAGTAAAGTATAATGAAAGAGGATCATGAAGTAAGAATGCATGCATTATTGAATGATAAATGAATGAAGGAAAGGCTTGCAAGCACATATATGAAGTGAGCAACCCTGTTGTTGTAAGAGACTCGGATAGCATGCAATCGTTGAGATTGCCAATGAGGTGAGCAACCCTGTTGTTGCAAGAGACTCGGATAACATGCAATCGAGATTACCAATGAGGTGAGCAACCCTGTCTTTGCAAGAGACTCGGATAACACAATCGTTGAGATTGCCAATGAGGTGAGCAACCCTGTAGTTGCAAGAGACTTGGATAGCGTGCAATTTTGAGATGACAATGAGGTGAGCGACCCTATTGTCACAACAGACTCGGGAGAATGAACGTATACAATGAATGAAAGTTAACGAATGTAATAGAAAATAATAATTATATTATCTATGTTACGTACGATGTATGATCGCATGAAAGTAAAGTATGTTTTATTATAAAACTAGAGCTCATCAAACAACGCTGACTTTTTATGTGTTTCTAGTTGCCAGGTAATGATTGCTGAGGATGGCACGGGGGCTACTCAGCTCCTTTGGGATGGCATCCATTTATTTAATTCTTTTGTGATATAATGCAATAATGTATTTTGTAACCGATTGACGATGTATTATTTGGCCAAAGTTTATAATGAAATGTGATGTTATTTTTGAATGTTTCCACTGCAATATTTTAGTAAGATAAATTAAAATGTATGTTTTATGAGCGATGATCGACCGGCTGTAAGCTTCCCGGGAATGGGTCGTTACAAGTTGGTATCAGAGCCAAAGTTTAAGTGAAATGGGTAAATTTTCAAAATAAACATAACTTAAACTGAGAATGGGACGGAAAGGAATGGGGTGCCAATCTGAGTAGCTGCGTGCCATCAGGTATTTTCGTAAAGTTAACCGTTTTATGTGCGCATGGTATGTGTCATGTGTTGTATGTGGGTTTAAATACCGATGTAGTTAGGACAGGTAATGCTTGGGGTATGAAGAGTAAAGTAAGTGGCTAATCATAACTGGCCACTGTAATTAGGGACTACTATACTCGACATAAACTAAGCTGTTCCCTTGAATGACCATGTTGGTGTTTGAATCTTTCAGTGTGCGTGTGATGGCCGGTGGTAGATCTTCGAAAGCTTCACGGGGTGGAGGTCACGGTGCTGAACCGCGACCCAAGAGAGGGAGACCTAGAGTTAAGAAGGTGGTTCATGAAGAACCAGAGACCCCTCATCCGAAGGGTGGTGACGAGAGCGCCAATCTGAGAGCCTCAGTGAAGGAGGCTGTTGTTGAAGAAGTTCATCAAGTCATGCAGACGATCTTACCGTCTGTAGTGACCGGAGTTATCAAAGCAGTACGGGATGGGGAAATAAATAAGAGGAATAGGTCCTCGGGAGGACGGGAGCAGCCGGAGCTGGAAACGGTTCTTTCTAACGATGAAGAGGAGGAAGAAGTAGAGCCTGCGCTGGAGGCGGCACGAGGCTGTAACTACAAGGCGTTTATGAGATGCAATCCCTAACTTTTTATGGAAACAGCACTGCTCCTGCTGCTCACCGGTGGGTGAGGTAAATGAAGGCTGTTCTAGATATCAGTGAGTGCCGGGAGGACCAAAAGGTGAAGTTTGCTACCCATTCATTGTATACTCGGCTCTGTGCTGGTGGGACAATATAGTCCAAGCCAAGGGTAGCAGGGCCATTAGGGAATGAGATGGTCTGAACTGAAGAAGTTGGTGATTGAGGAGTTCTGTCCTCATAGAGAAATGGATAAGGTTAAGAGAGAGTTCCTGCAGCTGGAAGGGAGAACGATGATGCACCAACAGTATACCACAACGTTTAACGAGATGGCACGTCTGGTGCCGGATCAAGTGACACCTTGTCTCGAAAGATCAAGAGGTATATTCAGGGTTGCCAACGGATATTCGCAGGCACATGATCGCTACCCGGCCGAGCACATTTAGGTCGGCGGTGGATTTGGCAAGGACGTTGTATGATGAGAGAACGG
Organism: Flaveria trinervia; assembly: GCA_025506515.1. Lineage (NCBI taxonomy): Eukaryota > Viridiplantae > Streptophyta > Magnoliopsida > Asterales > Asteraceae > Flaveria > Flaveria trinervia. Next base: position 3,802 of record JACCIX010000901.1, on the reverse strand, counting down.
TGGTGGTGACTGGAGGTGGCAAGAAGAGTGGTGGTGATCGAAATTGGCAGGGGAAGACGTTTGGTCGGGGTGATGCCTCGACGGGTAATAAGAAGACACGGTGGATGATCACCGTGTGGTCACATCAAGTACGGGGTCGAAAAGGTGTGTGGCAAGTGTGGAAGGGAGCATAGTGGGGAGTGCAGGTTGGGGTCGAACTTGTGCTTCAAATGTGGAAGGCGAGGCACATGGCAAAGGACTGTCGTATGGTCCGATGCTATAACTGTGGTAAATAGGGTCACATGATCAGGGATTGTAAGAAGCCGAGGGCTGAGAGTTCCGGGGCGAAGAGGACGGGAGGTGAAGGACGGAGGACGAGCGCCAGGGCATTCCTAGACACAGGAGGAAGCTAGGACGGACCCTGATGTTGTGTCCGGTATGTTTCTGGCGAACCAACCTTAGCTTCAGTGTTATTTGATTCTGGTGCTTGTAAAAGTTAATTTCTGCTACTTGTATGCTAAGCTGCCTGTTAGTAGCAGACGCATTGATGCGCCCTTCGATGTAGAAATTGCTATAGGTAAGTCTACCAGGATTTCGGAGATGATAGAGAACTGTGATGTGGAACTCGAGGGTCATAAGTTTCCTGTTAGACCATTGTGACGACCTTAGGTGGTTTCGATTTGGTTCTTGGGATGGATTGGTTAGCGGAACGAGGCGAACATTGTGTGTCACAAGAAGATGATTAAGCTATTAGCGCCTGACGGGAGTTCGGTAACGGTTTATGGTGATCGGGTCATGAAAATTCCGAAAGTAATTTCGATGGCGGTGGCGGGAAAGTATGAGGGGTGGATGTAGTGCCTACTTGGCCTATGTAAAGGATGTGGATACGCCAACACCACAACTAGTCGATGTACCGGTTGTGTGGATTTTCCAGACGTGTTCCCAGAAGACTTATCAGGAGTGCCACCTGATAGAGAAATCGAGTTCCAGATTGACTTGATACCAGGTGCCCAACCTATTGCCAAGGCACCGTATCGATTGGCTCCGACAGAGATGAAAGAGTTGATGGAGCAGTTGCAAGAGCTGCTTGATAAGGGGTTCGTTAGACCGAGTATCTCTCCTTGGGGTTCTCCAGTCCTGTTTGTAAAGAAGAAGGATGGCAGTATAAGGATGTGTATTGACTACCGTGAGCTGAATAAATTGACAGTGAAGAACCGCTACCCCTTACCAAGGATAGACGATTTGTTTGACCAACTTCAAGGTGACAGTTGGTTCTCAAGAATAGATCTTCGATCTGGTTACCATCAGTTGAAGGTGAAAGAGCAGGATATCCTAAAACAGCTTTCCGCACACATATGGTCACTACGAGTTTCTTGTCATGTCTTTTGGTTTGACCAATGCGCCATCTGCTTTTATGGATCTGATGAATCGGGTGTGTTGGCCGATGTTGGATAAATCAGTGATTGTGTTTATTGATGATATCCTGATTTATTCGAAGAGAAAGATAGAACATGCCGATCACATTCGGGAGGTTTTGGAGACGTTGAGGAAGGAGACATTGTACACTAAGTTCTCCAAGTGCGCGTTTTGGTTGCATGAGGTTCAATTCTTGGGTAATGTGGTGAATCCTGATGGGATCATGGTGGTCCCGGCAAAGGTGGAGGCGGTTATGCAATGGAAGTCACCAAAGACGCCATCCGAGATTCGTACCTTCTTGGTTTGGCGGGCTACTATAGAAGGTTTATCCAAGACTTCTCTAAGATTGCTTCTCCACTAACTAAGTTGACCCGAAAAAATGAGAAGTTTGTATGGGGTCAAGCTCAAGAGAAGGCATTCAAAGAATTGAAGGCGAGATTGACTCAAGCTCTTGTTCTGTCACTACCAGATGGAAGCGAAGATCTGGTGGTTTATTCTGTTGCTTCCTATTTGGGGTTGGGGTGCATGTTAATGCAGAGAGGGAAGGTTATAGCCTATGCATCTTGACAGTTGAAGGTTCATGAGGTCAATTATCCTACTCATGACTTGGAGCTAGCAGTCATGGTCTTTGTACTAAAGATTTGGAGGCACTATCTGTACGGGACGAGGTACACCATATTCACCGACCACAAAAGCTTGAAGTACTTCTTCGAGCAAAAAGATTTGAACATGAGGCAGGGGAGATGGTTAGAACTTATCAAGGATTATTATTATGAGATCCATTACCATCCGGTCAAAGCTAACGTGGTAGCTGATGCCCTTAGCCGAAAGGAGAGGCCCGAACCGATTCGGGTGAAAGCATACCAGTTGATCATGACTTCAGATGTGATGAAGCAAGTCAAAGAGTTTCAAGCTGAGGCATTGAAAGAAGATCCTCTTAACTCCAAAAGAATGAGAGGTCTGGTCACGGAATGGGGCGAAAACACACTCGGTGTTCAAACCCGATTCGGTCGTGTGTGGATTCCTCCTTTTAGGGATCTACGAATGAAGATTTTAGATGAAGCTCACAAGACTTGATACTCTATTCATTTAGGTGCCACAAAGATGTATCAAGACATGAAAAAAGATTACCGGTGGCCGGGTATGAAACGTGACGTAGTGGAGTATGTGAGTAAATGCCTTACTTGTCTACAGGTGAAGGCCGAGCATCAAAAGCCGTATGGGAAGATCCAACCTTTGGATATATACCGGAATGGAAGTGGGAGCACACCACCATGGATTTCATTACGAAGTTGCCACGTACTCCCAAAGGTATGATGCTATATGGGTGATTGTGGACCGCCTGAGGAAGAGTGCTCACTTCCTATCGATCCGCGAGAAATATTCATCTAAGAGTTGGCTGATCTGTTCATCAAGGAAATTGTTAACTCGTCATGGTGTTCTGGTGTCTATTGTGTCTGATCGTGACACCCGTTTACATCTAAATTCTGGAAGAAATTCCACGACGCCATGGGGACGAGGTTACATATTAGCACGGCATATCATCCCAAACTGATGGTCCGTCAGAAAGGACCATTCAAACCTTGGAAGACATGCTTTGAGCATGTGTGATTGATTTTGGGGGAAGTTGGGATGACCACTTACCATTAGCAGAATTCTCATACAACAACAGTTTTCATGCCAACATTGGTATGCCACCATATGAGATGCTATACGGTAGGAGATGCAGAACACCCATTTGTTGGGGTGAGATATTGGTCAGAAGGAATTGGGGAGTGTCGAGGTAATCGAGGCTACGACTGAGAAGCTTGAGAAGATCAAGGCCTTCATGAAGGCAACCAAAGATAGACAGAAGTCTTATGCCGATAAATGATGCAGACCGATTGAATTCCAGGTGGGTGACTGGGTTATGTTGAGGGTCTCACCTTTGAAGGGTATTATCCAATTCAGAAAGCGGGGCAAGTTGAGCCCAAGGTATATAGGCCCTTTCCGAATCATTGCTCGAGTAGGAGAGGTGGCCTATAGATTGGAGTTACCAGATGAGCTAAGTGGAATCCACCCGACATTCCACGTATCTCATCTAAGGAAGTGCTTGGCGGATGAAGACATGATTGTCCACTGGAGGATATCGAAGTAGACGAAAGGCTCATTATGTGGAGCAACCAGTGGCAATCATAGATAGAAAAGAGAAGAGGTTGAGAAATAAAGTGGTTCCCCTGGTGCGTGTACAGTGGAAGCACAGGAAGGGATCCGAGTCAACGTGGGACACTAAGGAAGAAATGAGACAACATTATCCACGTTTGTTCGAGGAATAACAGGTTTCGGGGATGAAACCTATTTGGGGGTGGGACTTGCAACACCCGTTATTTATCTATTTTGAAGCCAACGAAAGAAGAAAAGAAATAAA
>JACCIX010000021.1:0-47212 GCA_025506515.1 Flaveria trinervia | reverse complement strand
AGATTCCTTTGGAGCCGACTGATATCTAGCACAGTACCAACAGCGAAAGTGTATCAGGACGACTTGCAGTAAGATACATGAGAGAGCCAATCATGACCGAAAAAGATGAGGATCAACTGGTTTTCCATTTTCATCCAGAGTTAGACAGGTCTGAGCAGTAAAAGAGTCATCTCAGTAGACGCATCATCCATCTTAAATTTCTTCAGAATATCTTTAATGTACTTTTCTTGATGAATAAGAATTCCTTCTTTCTGTTGTTCAACTTGCAATCCAAGAAAGATACACATTTCACCCATCATACTCATTTCAAACCTTTGGCTCATCACTTCTTCGAACTCTCTACACATTGAGAGTTTGTAGATCCAAAAATAATATCATCGACATACACTTGAACAAAGATCATTTCACCATTCACCTCTCTTTTAAATAAGGTCATATCAATGGTACCACGAGAGTAACCATTGCTTAGAAGATATTGCGTAAGAGTCTCATACCAGATTCTGGGTGCTTGATGAAGACCATACAAAGATTTATCAAGTTTATACACTTTATCAGGAAAATCAGGATCTTCAAAGCCTGGTGGTTGACACACATATATCTCCTGATCAATGTCCCGTAGAGAAAAGCACATTTCACATCCATCTGGTAAACTTTGAATTGTTTATGAGCAGCATGAGCAAGAAATATTCTGATTGCTTCAAGACGAGCAACTGGAGCAAAGACTTTTTGTAATCAATTCCTTCTTCTTGAGCAAAGCCTTGCACTACAAGTCTAGATTTGTTGCGCACCACCACACCCCGATCATCTGGTTTGTTCTTAAATACCCATTTTGTACCAATTGGATATTTGTTGGGAGGTAAATCAACTAAGGTCCAAATCTGAAGCTTTCTAAATGTTGAAGTTCCAATTGCATAGATTCTACCCAACAAGGATCTTGTAGAGCAGCATGAACATTTTTGGAACAATTTGAGAAATAAAGCATGAGAAAAGACAAACATTAATCAGATCAGATTGACTTCGCGTGCGAACACCATCAGAAACAGATCCAATCACATTATCGAGCGGATGATCTTTCAAAGTTTTGTAATCATTTGAAGAAGGAAAGATAGTTGAAGAAGTATCATCCATGTCCGGAGAAAGATTAGATGAAGGTGTATCAATGACAGGTGTGGAATCAGGTAAGTTAGGAGATGTAGGAGATAAAGAATCATATAATGGAGCTTGATCAGGCATTGGAGACGATGAGCTGACATCAGTTGAAACAGCATCATTTACTAGCGGGATGGATGGAACAGACGATGGAGATGATGGAATAATATTCGTTTGAGTACTTGGAATTGATGTATCATCATCGAAAACTAGCAAATTAAATGAATTGAACACAGTATTGGAGTCAAAGAACCATGCAGGTTCAGATTTCACTTCAGAAGGATTGGATTCTTGCCAATCAACATAGAATGACTCTTGAACAATACGTGTTCTCTTGTTATAAACTCGGTACGCCTTTTGTGAAGAAGAGTATCCAACAAAATAACACTCTTCAGAAACAGCACCAAATTTTGTCTTTTGAGATTGAGTATTCAGAAGAGTACAAGAACATCCAAATGGTCGAAAGAAATCAATTAGTGGCTTCCTCTTATGAAAAAGTTCATAAGGAGTCTTCACTTTATCTTTCACAATTAGCACCCTGTTTAGAACATAAGATGCACAATTACAGCTTCAGCCCAGAAAATAATGGGTAATGAGGATTCTATCAACATTGTACGAGCAGCTTCCACAAGAGTGGATTCTTTCTTTCTGCAATACCGTTCTGCTGGGGTGTTCTTGCAGCACTAAATTGTCTCACAATCCCTTTTTAGCACAAAATGAATCAAGAATCTGATTTTTAAATTCAGTGCCGTTGTCACTTCTTAATCCCATAACTCTTCTCTTACTGACTGATTCAATAGAAATGATTAATTTCTGCAATTCCTCTGCAACTTCACTTTTGTGTGCAAGAAACCTCACCCATGAATAACGTGAGAAATCATCTGTAACCAAGACAAAAAAGATTTTTTAGCTATTGATTTAACACTAATTGGCCCAAATAAATCAGTATGTAACAACTCAAGAGGACTTGATGCTATTTAAAAGTTTGGGCTTATGAGGTTTCTTATGCTGTTTCCTTTGGCACATGCCATGCATTTTTCAGTAACAGAAAAATCTTTTAAAGGAAGTCCTCTAACAAGATTGTTCTTGACTAATTTATTAATTATCTTAAAATTGACATGGCCTAAGCGACGATGCCACAAGAGTGACTCAGAGGTTGATGCTTTTGAGAGAAGACAAGTTGCAGTAGCCTTTGACTCATTTGAATTCATATCAAGAAGATATGTATCATGTTTCCTTGGAGCACGCATGAGAATTAAATCCTCCGGAATAGCTATCGCTGATTTTAAAAATAAACATTCGTCAGATTTAAATAGGACAGGAATGTCTTTATCACAAATTTGAGAGACACTCAGAAGATTAAAAGCCAATTCAGGAACATGGTTGACTTTTTCTAGAGTAAGAGAACCATTGGTAACTTCTCCTTGTCCAATCATTTTTCCGCCCTTCTTATTTCCAGCAAATGCCACATATCCTCCATCTATAATGATAATTGGTCAACAAATCCTTTAATCCCGTCATATGCTTGGAACATCTGCTATCAACATGCCACAGACTGTGTACAATCTTTGAAGAGGATCCCTGAAATGAATTAACAAATCATTTAGCCAGGAGCAATAGGGACCCAAGATTGAACAACTTTTGTTTTTAAAGAAGCAGATTTTTTACAAAAGAAATTATTAACCTTTTGTCAATTTATTCCCAAAAAAATTCCTATTAGAGGATCTTTGAATCAAAGGGCAATTTTTGATAAGATGATCCTCTTCACCACACCTGAAACAATGATGTTTGAATCTAGGTCGATGATGTGATGAGGTAAAAATAGGATCAATAATAATCTCCTCATCACATTCAGACAAACTAGAATCAACATCACTGAATGTCTCATACATCTCATGATGTTTTTGTTTATTTGAATCAGAGTTCTTCTTGTCCAAATCAAAATGTGATTCTTCTGAAAAATCAGTAAAACTCGTACCATTGGTACCGGTGTCAGATAAAGACGAACTACATTTTTTCTAATGATGTCATATTTAATGGTATGAAAGATGGAATAGGTTGAGAAAAGAACTTTTCGAAAGAATTAATTTTAAGTTGCTCAGTTGTTTTAGGAGAAACATCAGATTCATTGCATTCATTACCAGAACAAAAATCATCACTATCGTGATTTGAAGTACAAGATGAAATAGAACTATCAAGAGAACATGAGACATTCAGTCTGTTACATTGAACTAGAAACAAACACTGAATTTAAACTAGACTTATTATCTAAAACAGACTGCTAATTGTCAAGTGTACTAGAACTAGTGCATCCAAGCCCAAGTTGGTCCATAGTCGTAGTCTTCACGAATGTACTTAGAGTTATTCCCGACTAAACCTGTAGACATACTGTTAGTATCTGATTTGATTAAATCATTAGAAGGATGAGGAACAGGCATAGGAGAATAACAGTATGTACTAGGAGGAGGATAAACCTGTACATTTTCATAACCCAAACTTATTTAATTCTTGCTCCCCGTTGAGATTTACAAAGATCATCATGTTTCATTCCAGAAATAGTCCATTTATCTAACTTTGACTGAAGTTTGCTTGCTTCAAATTCAGCAAGAGCAACCCGTTCAGTCAAAGTATTAACCTCTACATTTCTTTCCAAAACAATTCTTTTTAAATGATCAGTTTCTTTTAAAGCCTCATTTAATTTCACAAAATATTTTGATTCATTCATTTTAAGTTCATCATTAATTCGTTTTAAATCCTTTTCATTATCAATTAACAAACGATTAGCCTTATAAATCCCAAAAAGTCTAATTTTGCAAGCAGATGAGTACATATCCTGTATTACCTCATAAGGAAGTCCCATTACCATCCTTTCGGCAGCTAAAGCTTTATCGCACATGCATACTGGAGTACTTGATTTCCTTTCCTCAACAGTAGCGGCCGCATCATCCTTCCCTTTTCTTCGCAGCTTTTGAATTCCTTTCTTCATCTGAACCTGTAATTTCCTCTTTCTCCTCTCCATCTGCCTTCTTTTCTTTCTCCTTACTGAAGATTCATTTTCTCCTTTGAATTCCTTGAACAGCACAAATCCATCTTTATCAACTTCTATCTCATCACTTTCCACAACCTCAGCAACTAACGCGTGATTTATTTCAGATCTTGTTTCTTCCACCTCCGCACTCCAGTCAAAGTTTGAGATCAAAGCTGACTCCTTTTTTTGAATTTCCTTCTTCCTTTTCTTCTCTGCTATCAATCTTGGTACTCCAGTGTTACTAGGATCTGTGACAATTGGTAATGGACATTCACGTTTAAAATGTCCCAATTGTTTACAGTTAAAGCACCTCAATTTGACTTATCAAATCCTAGTTTTAAGTAGATGATTGACCACCAATGTTCTTTTTTCCTGTTCTTTCCATGAATCTCCTGGCTCTTAAGTTAACATCGCCATTTGCCATTGAATGTCAGTTTCTTCTAAATCATCAGGATCAACCTGATACATATCCTCCATAGTCATTCCTTTACCTTTCAATTCACCAGCAATAAGAGCTTCATAGCTCTGAACAAACATTCCAAAAAGAGCCGTTGTTTCAGATGAAATTGAAGTTTCAGCATTCACCTTAGAATTCCCAATTCTTTTCCAACATGATTACTACCACTCGAGAAATTACTTGTATTGCTCCCTCCTTGAATTGGATTTTGAATGTGAGAGTTTGCAGTGGATGACAACAAAGCAGCATTTTGAGAAAAACCAGATGTGGGCATCATAGTCTGGTTAAATTCTCTTCTTTTCATATTCAACTCAAAAGATTTCAACTTGTTAATGATATCCATCAGCTTATAATCTGTAAACCTCTTTCTTGTTTGAGCATCCTCACTTGAAGACTCCATTGTGGTGGAAGAGAATCGAGAAGCCTGTTAACTTGTTCACTGTTGGAGAGTCTTTCATCATACTTCTTCAGAGTGCTTGAGACGGTTAAGAAACGATTTGTCAGATCTGTCAAACTTTCATTCTGTATCCTACAAACGAATTAAACTCCTTTTCAGCTTGAATACTCTTGTCTTTCACCAGATCTGCATTCCCATCATAGAATTCACAGAGAGCATCATAAAGGGATTTAGCATTTTTATGCTCTGCAAAACGATTGTAGATATCTGGAGCCAAACAGAGAGTTAGAGCACCAAAAGCTTTTTGATCACGATCAATCAGTTTCAGATCTCTTTCAGTATAAGAAGATGGGTCTTTGTTCTGAGAAACGACATCACCAACCGTAACCGTAGGTATATGAGGACCTGAAATAATCGATTCCCATTGATTATGATCTGTGTAGAAAAAGAAAGCTTTGAGACATCTCTTCCAATCTTCAAAATTATCCCCATTAATGAGTCTTGGAGGTCTATTAGGAGCAACACTTTCAAGATCCGCAAGAGTAAGAGTAGTTAATTTCGACATGATAGTTTTGGCAGAAAAATTGATAATTTCGCTGACAAATTCGCTAACAAATTCGCTGAAAGAGATGACTTGGCTAACAGTTTCGCTGAAACAATACTATCGCAGATACTTTCGCAAAAACAAACACTTTCGCTTGCAATTTCAGCAGCACTTTCACTTGTACAGAGACAACAATTGCTTAGTTTCGCTGCTAAATTCGCAGGAAACAAGCTTGAACTTTCGTTCTAGATTCGGCAGCAATTTCGCTTGATGATTGGTCAAAAACACTAATGAACTTTCGTTCAAGGGAATACTTTCACTGAAACTCTAGAAAACAACTTCTGATCCAAAATAACTCATAATTTCGCTGAATGAAGATGACAGTTTTGCTGTAAGAACAGTAATTTCGCTGGTCGATCTCAAAACCCTTTTTCACCCCAAAATCAATCTGAAATCATCCAAATCTCAATGAATTTGAGATCTGATGATTGTAGAATCTTCCTCAATCAAGAACAAGCATAATTCAATCAATTTCCATGCCAAAAACAGCTGATAATCCAATGAAAATTGATTGAAACTAGATATTGACCAAAACCACAAAAACTCAACAAATCAAGAGCACTAAGGCTCTGATACCATATTGTTGGTCCATGTGATCGATGAACAGTACAATTGATAGGATAATTTGATCAATATCAAACACACAATCCAAATAACAACAATTGAGAAGTGAATATGATGAATCAAGACATAATTGGTACTCAAATGAACAAACTCACTCAATAACAACAAGCACAATTGTATTTCAATGAAGTTACTGCTTAGAAATGGTAGCTTGCAACAGAATTCCACGATTAGGGTTTTGCAAGCTCTCCTCACAAAGTGAAATGACAATAGTATATATAGCAGTCATAGATTCGCTGACAGTTTCGCTACCAGCGAAACTGTCATGCCGAAACTATAGTTTCGCCCGGCAGAACACAAGTTCGCCGGGTAAACCAAAACAGCAAACTGTGAGCGAATGTATAGATTCGCTCACAGTTTCGTTGGACTGCCAAAACTGCTAATTACAAACAAAATACAAAATGAAACTAACAAAAGTCCTATTACAATGTAAAGTAAACATCTATACTAAAGTGAGTCCAACCTAACATGATCTTCAATTTCTAGATCTGAACATGATGAATCCTAATATCCAAGCTCAATGAATTTGAAATATTGATTTAGCAAAATGGTATCAGAGCTGTTGGTTGCTGGATTTATCTAGTTTTTAAATCTGATTCCATCTTTAATGATGTCAAGAACAATGAAGAAAAGAAGAAAAATGAAAAAAAAGTCTCCGTTCATCAAAACCCACATGTTCATACCCAAAATCAGAAGAAAAACCAACAAATCTGTTCAACTGTGGTACGATTTGAAGAATCTTGAACATGCTCATGATTATTCCTTCAAAATTAGATGCAATTGAACAAGATTAACATCAAAAAAGAAGAAAAAACACATTTGTTCATCTCAAAAATTAAGAAGAAAAATCGCAGATCTGTTCTAATATGGTACGATTTGAAGAAATATAATAATTCACTGGATTATTACTTCAAAATTCGATGCAATTGAACACGATCATCATTAAAAACAAAGAAAAGAAGAAGAAATGGAAGCTACTGCTGATTTTCCGACCTGCACTGCAGTGTGAAATCGTTTTTGTTCAAGTCTGAAAACAAATGCGGATGAACAAAAACAAATGCGGATAAAGCTTCATCAAATGCGGATGTGTAATACACAAATGTGGATGAGTTATCACCAAATTCGAATGACTTGGCAACAAATGCGGATGACTTGTCACAAATGCGGATGACTTGTCACAAATGCGGATGACTTGTCACAAATGTGGATGACTTGTCACAAATGCGGATGACTTGTCACAAATGCGGATGACTTGTCACAAATGCGGATGACTTGTCACAAATGCGGATGACTTGTCACAAATGCGGATGACTTGTCACCAAATGCGGATGACTTGTCACCAAATGCGGATGCCTTGACACCAAATGCGGATGCCATGACACCAAATGCGGTTGACTTATAAACAAATGCGGGTACTCTAAGCATAAATGCGGATGCTTTAAAGTTAAATGCGGATGCCTTGCAAACAAATGCGGATGCTTTGCTTATCAACAGTTGATGAACAGGACTTCAAAAAGAATAGAAAAACATGAACATGGATGATTGCAACCAACAGGCACATCCATTGTGATCATGAAAGCAAAAAAAAGAGTATAGAAACCAACTTTGGTCACTTTTTTACAAATTCATCCAGGGACTTGTACAACTATCAGATGCCCTTTTTGAAGTACTTGGGCTCACATTTTTCTGATGATGTTTTGCACCCGTGTCTCGCTATTGAGCGGATAGTTAGTCGTACTTTAATCAGGGGAGTACCCATTATCAGAAGAATGTCATTTATCAAGTTATTTCAAAAGAGTGGAAGTGTGTTCAACCTTGATTCATGTTCCTCATGCAGTTTATTAAAGTTTAAAGCCTCACCATATTCCTAATACATTCTAATCCTTGAGTTGTGATATGAACTGTAATCAAGAGTGATACAACCCATATCCAATACCAAGAAGTATTCTCAAGAGATTCTAACCTTTTTTAGAAATATATTAGGAGGAGCTTAATCTAAGGGGGAGAACATTAGTGAATTATGCCAGAACATCAGTTGATCTAGAAGACATGTGAGAGAGAAGATCTTCAAATTCAAGGTTGGTAAGCATCAGTTTAGGGGGAGTATTGTTGGGATTCAACAATGGAATACACTGAAGCTTACCAAATCATAATTACATCCAACTGAAGATCTCATTGTACAAGTTCAGAGACCAAGTGATTACATCAAAACAAGACAATTCAACATGACAAAGTCAACATCAAGACAATTAGAAAGACAAAATTAGGTCATGTTGTAATATTAGTATAAATAGACCCACTAGTGCATTTATGCATGTGTGGCTTTTTGTGTGTGTTTCCAATGGTGTGAATCACCACCCAAGGAAAATCCTCTCCTTTGGGTGGGTTTGATTTCACCAGCCATCTATGATTCTCATTGTAACTTGTTTATCAACATTAATGAAATCATAAATTATTATTATCCATCTCTTTGTTCTATGATTCATACACATCCACCCATCTTAATTTTGATTTCTAGATCTGAACATGATGAATCCTAAGATCCAAGCTCAATGAATCTGAAATATTGATTTAGCAAAAGATTGACTGGGTTTTAGTAAGAGTGATATTCTTACTGAGAATCGAAGTTGAGCTAGTTGCATGATTGATCAGTTCGAGTTAAGCTAGCTCCTTCAAATCATGAATCTCAAGGGCATTTACTAGAGCTGAGTACTCTATAAAGAATTGTACTAGCCCTAAGATTCTCTTCACCATGAACATGTTCCAGGTGCTATCATACTTCCATGCTATTATCTTCTGATCTATCTTCCCCTTAGGAGTAGACACCCCTCTGATCAGTTCAGCAGTGGTCAGTCCGGCTTGCAGCTTCAACTGAGATGGTTCTGCAAACCATTCAGGATATTTGTGGAGTACCGGGGCAAGTAGTTCTTGTTCTTTTATGTTCAATAGCATGTCTTCAGCTCACATTCTGTTTCTGGGTTTGGTCTTTGTCAATTCTTCTTCCAATTTCTTGAGTTTATCTTTCTTTTCATTGATTAATTGAAGTGTTGCAGCCCTTAATGAATTTGTCTTCATGTTGGCACTCTTTCTTTTTGTGAATCCCTAACTAGAGAGATATTCCTTCATTTCCTTATCAAACATGTTATAAGGATCAGGAAATAATGATTCATGGGATGAGGTTCATTTCTTCAGTTGTGAAAGCTTTTTAGAGGACCCCTTCTGGTAGTGGAACATCATACCTTGTGGGTTTCTTCAAGGATGAGTCTTTGTGCTTTGGAGTGTCCTTTGTTATTGTCTTCTCATATTCAGTGTCTATTGTTGGATCAAGCAGCAACTTCACTTTCTCTTCCTCCTTTTCATTTTCTCATAAGTCATTGCAAACACTTCATCAGGATCATAGCCTTGATTGATCAAGAACATGGCTTTAATCATCAAGTCATCAGTTTGAGCTTTGGTTACCATATCTTCTACTGACTGTTCTTCTTTAATAGGACTGTCCATGACACATCCTTTTTAACTTCATCTTCATCAGCAATTTCTCCTTCTTCTAAATCAATTGCTCTGGCCAACTGTTTCAACTGAGCTTCTGCTGTTCATGTTCTTCCAAAAATTCAACAATTGCTGCTACACTTCTTGGGTCATCTTTTTGTTCTTTGATGGTTCTTCTTCAGTTATTGGTCTCTTGCCTTTAGCTTTTTCAGCCAGATACTTCCTCTTTCGTGAGTAAGTTTGAAGTTGAGGGCTAGAGGTTTCAATTTGATCTTCTGGTTCAGGGACCTTTTCAGGTGTAATTGGCTCTTGATCCTTCATTTCACTTTGTTTAGGTACAGTTTCTTCTTTCCTTTCTTGTTCAAATCTTTCTTCTAGTTCCTCTTTTTGTTCTTTAGTTAATTATATGGCAGAGATAATTTGCAGATACAATTCCTTTTCCAATGGCACTGGTGATTTAGGAATAAATACAATAGGCTCAGCCTCAGTTCTTTGATTGTTTATGAACTCCCAAAAATCATCATCAATGCTGAATTGTTCAGAAGCAAAACTATCCAAAGCACTGAAGAGTCCTTCAAAATCACCTTTTCTGAGTTTGAATGACTAGTGTTTCCATAATACACTACCATGTCTAGGCTCTGGTCTTTGATCTCAGTTTCACCTTATCATCCACTTGTTCTTCATTCTCATCTACTAAATTGTTGTCCTCATCATCAACCTTTTGTTCTTCTTTCTCATCATCATCCTTCACATCAGTTCTTTTAATCATTATTTCAAGCTCAAATATTCTTTTGTCCTTGCTCTCAATTCCTTTTCCAGTTTTGAGATGATATCAGCTTGTTCCTCTATGATGTTTTCTTGTTCCTCCATGGAAATAGTTTGTAATTCGAGAGTATCTATATGCCCACTCGCTTCTTCTCTTGAGTGTTTCAGTGCAGCTTTTAGATTTTCAATCTCTTTGGCTTGTTCCATTGTTTCAACTATATATTTTTCTTTAAGATCTTTCAATTCACCTTCTTTCTCATCAAGTTCCAGGATTCTGTCATTTATAATTCCTGCTCTCTTGTTTAATATTCTTTTCATCCTTTCTACTTTGAGTAATAACTTAGTTATTAATTCATCTTTTTCATCAGGCCTATTGATGTTTGATTCAGCATAGCTCTCAGAAGGAGCAGCCTCAGAAGGTTCATTCACAGCTTTGGTTTGATCATGATGATCCTCCTCATCAGAAGATGATTTGGATGCACTTGTTGATCCTTCTGGTTCAGCAGGGTGATCAATTGATGATGGTAATGGTTGGTAAGGAGGAATAGGAGATTGGTGTGGTGATATAGGAGATTGATGATGTGGTGATATAGGTTGAGTGGTTATTGGTGGTGTTTGTTGTGGTGATGGAAGTGATGGTATTGGTGAAGGTAAAGGTGATGGTATTGGTGGTGGTAAAGGTGATGGTATTGGTGAAGGTAAAGGTGATGGTATTGTTGAAGGTTGTGGAGTTGGTTTAGCTGTTGGTTGTGGTATAGGGGATGGTATTGGTTGTGGTATAGGGGATGGTATTGGTTGTGGAGGTGGTTGTGCTTGACCTACTTGGTGTATTTGTTCAAACATCCAAGGAAGAAGGGGTGAAGAAGCACCACTGTAGAAGTTCCTTGGGTCCTTCTTCTGATGTACTTATAGGATCTTGCATCATAATAAGGAATGTTAAGTACTGTTCCTTCATTAACAATGTCATGAAATGATTCATTAAATAGACATTGAATAAATCTGGGGTACATTAGAAACTTGTATCTCAACCCTTCTTGAATGTTGGAGATTAGGCCATTGAATACATATGCAGACATGTTAAATCTTCTATTGGTGCAGAGAGCACAGATTGCAGAAGATGTGAGGACTGGAATGTCATTCCATCCTGTTTTCCTTTTGGACAGACAATGTTGGAACATATGAATTAGAAATCTCCAGGGCAGATCCACTAATCCTTTGACTATCTGTTTGGCTTCATAACTCCCTTCATAACCAATTTTAGAGAAAAATGTGGTTATCTCCTCATCATCCAATTCAAGAGGATCATCTACATTATCATTGAATTGCAGACATCTTCTAACTGATTCTTCTGTGATCCTCAGAGTGAGTCCGGTGTTGATCTTGCCAGTTAGAGTTTTCACTCCATTTTCTTCAACCACTTTAGCTGATTCCTAGAAAGAGCTGATGGCATTCTCATAGATTGTTGGTCTTACTGTTATGGCATATGCTACCCTTGTGGTAAATAGGAATCTTATCATATCTCTGACACCTTCGGCTTCAGGCACATCAGGGTTTAGATAACCGCTGACGTTATGGAGCTTGCTCCATGTAAGGTTTGCCATGTAATCTGCACAAGAGACATGTGTGTTAGTTCACAATTTTGACTTTAATTTTGCTTTGATTTGTTAATATGATTTTGATTTGTTTCACACTTTTCTTTTTCACATTGCTCTGTTTTTCTCAGTAAACATGGTTATCATGGTTTTCAATATTAGTTGAATTCCTATCAATTTACAAGTTTATTGACATCGAAAATGTGTATTACATCACTTAATGAGTTTGATTTTGGTGTTCTTCAATAATTTTCTGGTTCATCGCTCGATTTAGGGTAACAATTCGAGACATAGGTTTTGGTTTCAAAATCTGTTGAAGTTATACCTTATCTTTGAAACGACTGCTGTTCTGAATCGATGACAAGAATGTTTAAAGATGAAACACAACAAAATCTTTGAATGTTTGTGATGATGATGATGATTGATGGTGGTGTACTGTAGTTTTGCGCTCGTCTCACTATAAGTTCTCTCAAATTTGAAAAGTATTAAATGACCTATTCGAATTCCTTTAAATGGTCAAATAATACAATTTGAAAATATTTACAAGTTTACAAGCAGATACAGTCAACACTGTAGCAAATGCTGAAGGTTAATTGTTTGATTTTGGTGATCCGCGTTTGTTAACTGTAGCATATGCGGAAGACGACCTTTTGACATTGACAGTCCACATTTGACTACTCTTGGTCACCCGCATTTGTGGCTGTAGCTAATGTGGAAGGCTTAATTTTTGACAGACTGTCCGCATTACTCTACTGTTACAAATGCGGAAGTTTTGGTTTTTTTTATTTTGTTCTATCCGCATTTGTGCACTGTTGCAGATACGGAAGTTAAACTTGAAATTTTGGCTATCCGCATTGTATACTGTTGCAAATGCGGAAGTTAAACTTGAAATTTTGGCTGTCCGCATTTGTGTACTGTTGCAAATGCGGAAGTTAAACTTGACATTTTGGTTGTCCGCATTTCTGTACTGTTGCAAATGCGGAAGTTAAACTTTTTGTTGTCCGCATTTGAGTTGTAGTAAATGCGGTAGAGCAAACTTCACATTTACTTCACACACTAATGCGGTAGAGTAAAATCATTGTCCGCATTAGTTGCGCTTCAAAAATTATTGTTACCCGCATTAGTTATATGCATGGGTTACCTTCACCCGCATTAACTAATGCACTTACCTGCATTATCTTTTGAACTAAATCAAAAGTTAATGTGATTGAATTGATTATTCATCTTATGAAGAGGTGTCCTTGATTGATTTTTCTTATGAAGTTGGCTGTTGAAGTTGTCAATTTTTGCTTGGATTGACTTGTATGTTACAGCTGATACAAGTTCCCAATTTTGATAGATCTTGGGTTATCATGCTTCTAAGAATCTGCATAAGCTGAGATATAATGTTATGACTTATTGCAACAACACCACTAAAATTCCTTTTGTTTTGTTTTTCAAAGTTGAGTTGATAAACTAAAATTTGAACTTACTCAAAAATTTTAAATTACTCCCCCTAAAGTTTATGTCCATATTTGGAGAGAAACTTTAAAGATTTAAAAGTTTTGAATACTATTTTGATTAATATTACTAATGAAGAGAGAAATCTCTTTGTAGGGATCATATCAATCTTACATTACACATGTGCATCCTTTATGATTAAATGTACATGATTATGAACTTGACGATTGAAGGTATGTTTGTCCTTTAAACTCATACCTGGTTGATATTTTGATGCAAATGACTTTTATATGTTTTGGTTGATTTATTATTCAATGTGTACCTCACACACATAAGCATGGAATGATCAACCCTCCTTATACAATGCATGGTAGAACTTTGTCACAACTTTTCTTACCAGGTTACTTAAGTCATGAGATCTCATATTCACTGATCCTCATTGGGATTCTTTTAATTTGATCCTTTTTCATGTTGATCCTCATTGGGATTCTTTTCACTTCACTTTGGAAGGTGATCCATGATAGGATTCTTTAGTTCATTCACTTGGAATGTATTACTTTGTTAATTCATCCAATTTTGGATGTGTTCCACATTGGGAATTTTTTGGATCATGACATCTGCACTATGTGCAAGTTTCATCAGGTCCTTGCTCAGCAAAACAAAGATGAAAAATGATGTGGTGAAAGAGATTCATAAAGTATCATTACCTGGTGTGTTTAGGTTACAACACACACATGCATTCAGATAAGCCAATACATACCTGTACTTTGTGATGAGTGTTTCACATTGAATATGTCTTTAATTCATCACTGCATGTATCTTTTCTTCCAAGTTGAGCCTACCAACATATCTGGTAAGTCATTTCAGTCTTTTACATTTGAAATTAAGCACAGTGAATGATATAACGACTGTAATTATATAATTTCCCTGATTCTTTTCTCATAAGACTTGATTTCTTTTGTGGTTTTTCTGATGTTTTAAAATATTTTTGATGTTTTTCAAAGTTTTTACTCAAGGTTAATCATGCCAATTGACTGAACCAGAAATTCAAACCTACTAGGTTCAAATGCCTTGGTAAACAAATCAGCTAATTGATTTTCTGTTGTACTTGAATCAATGATTAAACCCTTTTCAGCACAGTCTCTCAAAAAATGATATCTAATTTCAATATGTTTTGTTTTTGAGTGCTAAACTGGATTATTAGTTATAAAGACAGCAGCTATGTTGTCAATAGAAATTGGTGTATGCAAAAAGTTAAAACCATAATCAAGCATCTGGTTTTGAATCCAGAGAACTTGAGAGCAACATGCTGAAGCAGCAATATACTCAACTTCGGTGTGGACACAGACACATTTGTCTGCTTCTTGCATTGCCAGGATACTAGTCTGGGACCAAGAAATTGACAACCGCCAGATGTGATTTTCTTTTGAAGTTGCATCCTCCATAATCACTGTCTGTGTAGGCATAGAGATTAAATTCTCCTTCCTTTGGATACCATAATCCAAGAGCTGGTTTGCCCTTCAAATATCTTAATATCCTCTTGACTGCGTTCACATGTGATTCTTTTAGATCAGCTTGATATCTAGCACACACATAAACACCAAACATAATGTCAGGCCTACTGGCTGTTAGATACATAAGTGAACCTATCATTGATCGAAAGTGAGTTTGATCCACTAATTTGCCTTTAGGGTCAGGTCCAATCTTCACTTTAGTATCTACAGGAGTTCTGATAGACTGACAGTCAGCAAAGTGGAATTTCTTCAGCATGGTTTCTACATATTTTGATTGATTGATGAAGATTCCATCTGTTGTTTGCTGGACTTGCACTCCCAGAAAGAATGTGAGTTCCCCCATAGCACTCATTTGAAACTTTGAATGCATAAGATCTTCAAATTCTTTGCAAAGTTGTTTGTTTGTCGAGCCAAATATAATGTCATCCACATAGATCTGGACTAACAGCATGTCTTTTCCTCTTATTCTTCTGAAGAGAGTCTGATCAATCTTTCCTCTTTCATACCCATGTTCAAGAAGAAAAGATGATAGAGTCTCATACCACTTTCTTGGAGCTTGATGAAGACCACACAGAGCTTTGTCGATCTTGTACACTCTGTGAGGGAAATCTGGATCTTCAAAGCCAGGTGGTTGACTTAGATAGACTTCTTCAGCAATCTTTCCATACAAGAAGGCACACTTTACATCCATTTGATAAACAATAAATTTCATGGATGTAGAATATGCAAGAAAGATTCTGATTGCTTCTAGTCGGGCAACAGGAGCAAACACCTCGTCGTAGTCAATTCCTTCTTCCTGAGTGTATCCCTGTGCCACTAGTCTTGCTTTATTTCTGATGACTATCCCTCTATCATCAGTCTTTTTCCTGTACAGCCATCTGGTACCGATAGGGTATTGTCCTTCGGGAAGATCTACCAGCTGCCATACTTCTTGTTTCTTGAATTAGAGCAATGCTTCCTGCATTGCTTCAATCCAACTATTGTCATGAAGCGCCTCTTTGATGTTTTTGGGTACTGTTTGACATAGAAAGCATGAGAACAAATAGATGTTTGCAATACTTGACTTGCTTCTTGTCACCCTCTCATTAAGATCACCAATAATGGTTTCAACTGGATGATTCTTGTGTATTCTTGTGGTGGGAATAATGTCACCGCAATAGTTACATCAAGATTGGAGACATTCAGTTCATTATGGTCAAAGGCACAATCATCTTGTATTGTTGTTGAATTATGAAGATTGTCAATTTCTGTTTCAGTAACTGCTACATCTTCAGCAGCACTGAGGTTGCTTGCATCATTTGATGTACCTTGAGTTTCTTCTGGATGAGAAACCTATTTTTGAATTCTGAGCTCAAGTGACAAGTCATCTAGAGAGATGGTACCAGGCTAGGACCTTCTTCAGAGGAAACACTAAGGTTTTGTGACAAGTGTCTCATGGGATCAGCTTGAAGAGGAACATCTTCATTCATATGTTCATCAGATGTAGGTGGGATCAATGGATAATTTTCTCTTCTTTCTACAGTTGATAAAGTATCACTGAATGTATATTTCCTGCATCAAACAAGTGAAATTGGTCAAATGATTTAGTAAAAGTGTCAATATCAAAAAACCAATCAGGACCATTTGTATATTTAGGAAACGAATGTTCCTTGAATGAACATTTGTGGATTCATCAATAATGTTCAGTCTAGGATTGAACACTCTATAAGCCTTTGAGACGGAAGAATAACCTACAAAAAATCCTTCATCACACTTAGATGAAAAATTTCCCAACTGATCACGGGTGTTTAATATTGAGACTGGACAACCAAATGATTTGTGGAATCCAATGAATGGTTTCCTTGAAATATCAGTTCATAAGGTGTCATGTTACTTTCTTTAACAATCAGAGTTCGATTTTGCACAAAGCACGATGTGTTAACTGCTTCTGCCCAAAAGGTGATTGGCAGTTTAGCATCGGCTAGCATAGTCTTGCTGCTTCAATCAGATTTCTATTTCGCCTTTTAGCTACCCATTTTGTTAAGGAGTTCTAGCTGCACTGAATTGATGAGCAGTGCCTTTGGTTGCACAAAAGGAACTCATATTTTCATTTTTGAACTCTGTACCATTATCACTTCTTATTATTTTGACTTTGAGATCAAGTTGATATTCAATTTTAGTGATAAATTCTTGAATGATTTGGGATGCTTCATTTTTATGAAGTAGGAAGAACACCCATGTGAATCGAGAAAAGTCATCAATGATCACTAAACAATATTGTTTCTTTCCCATACTCATTACATGATTTGATCCAAAGAGATCATGTGAAGTAACTTCAATGGAGTATTGTTAGTGTTCACCAGCTTGGTTTTGTGAGATGATTGTGTTGTTTTCCTTTGAGGCACGCTGAGCATTGATCAATAAAATTGAATTCTTTTTGAGGAAGACCAATTACATGGTTTCCTTTGACTAACTTGTTCATATTTTAAAGTTAGTGTGCCCCAAACGTCTATGCCAAAGCTGTGACTCATCAAATGATGCTTTAGACAAAAGACACGTTTCTTCCTTAGGTGACGCAGAGCACAAGTTTAAGACATATGTATTATTCTTCCTCGGAGTCTTTAAGACAACCCATTCTTTAGGAATCTGAAACCAGGTTTCAGTATGTAGCAGTGAGTGTCTGTAAAGTGAGTGGAATATTTTTTGTCAAGATCTGAGACACGCTTAGCAGATTGAAATTCAGTTGTTCATAGTAATTCACTCTATCAAAGCTCAGCATCCCATTTGTCACAGATCCTTCTCCTGTAATCCTGCCACCTTCTGAATCTCCATCAAATGCCATAGTAGTCCCTTGTATGTACTTGAAATCATGAAGGAGGGAACGATCTCCAGTCATGTGTCGGGAGCATCCACTGTCTACATACCATAGACTATTAGACCTGTGTGGATGAACCTACAAACAAAAAGAACTAATTAGAATAAGGAACCCAAGCCATGATGGTCTTGGGTTTCCCGTTCCTATTCATGATAGTCACCTCCTGGTATTTCCCTCTGAATGGTGATTTAGATAAAGGTGATTTGGGAGATTTTGGTAATGAATTGGTTGAGTCATCTCATCTACGTCTACTGAGGATTCAGATGAATAATGAAATCATGGTCTCTATTTCTTTGTAAAAATTTATCCCGAGTTTCATTATCAAAAGTTGATTTTTGCTTTAGAAGGTCAAGTTTGTGTTTCATTGTGAGATGATTTCTTTGACCTTCCTTAAATCCTTCAACTTATTTCTATCATTTGTAGATCTAGGAGACCTAGATTGAGTATTATGAAGATGAGGTATGACAGAATGCATCACAATAGATGTTTTTGAGATGGCTTGTGTTGTGGAATTCTCAACCCTTTCTGATTGAAGTAACAATCAGATGTATTATGATTGTTCATGTCACAGATTGAACAATACTTGTTGAAATAGCATTTTTTTGGTGGAGTGATTGTTCATATCATAGATAGAACAATATTGGTTGAAGAAGCCTTATCTGTCTTGTGATTGAACATGTCACAAATATCACAATACATTTGTTTGTTTCTTGAATAGATTTTTCTTTGAGTGACTCAACTGATACTTTCTTTTGATGAGTCACTTTCTTTTCTTTAGGTGATGAATCAGAATCAGCCCTTTTTGTAGATTGTTTCACAATACTACTCTTATTCAGTTGTCTAGGCTGATTCTGTTTCTTCAACCTATTTCTCACCTCTTTCTCAAACTAGTCAACATGTTCTTTGTTACAGATATCAAACCCAACTCCCTGCCTTATTTCGATGACTGAGGGTCTGATGAAGTTTTATGTGTTGAACTCAGTTTTACAGTTGGTTTCTTTTTCAGTGAAACCTTTTCTGATTTGCTTGAATTTTGTGGAGATACAATCTCATTATCAGAACTACTCTCAGTAGTGGGTTTCACTATTTTGACATATTTCTTTTTCCCTTGTAAAACAGATGGTATGAATTTTATAAAAGGTACAATTGCTTTTACAGGGCTTGATGGTTTTTTGACAATCACTGTCTTGTCAGAACACTCTTTGATTTTGATTGGGTGTCCTAACTTGATTTTGTCCTCATTGGTTTTGAAATAAACATCAGGTTTGTTTTGAGGATTTGTCACTTGGTTCACTTCTGATTTAGGTTCCATAATTTAGGTTCAATTGATTCAGAGAGTGATACAGAGTTAGGCATGACAGTGTAATTGTCATTGTATGGTGGAGGACATGAATTGTACCCAATCCCTGACATGTCCTTTGGATCCCTTTGTGAATCCAGCATTTCTTGCAGCTTGACTGAAGACATTTGAAACTTTTCAAGTTTCACTTCAGTCATAGATTGTTGAGCTTTAGCTTGAGCTAACTTTTCAGTAACTAGCTCATTTTCAGCTGCAAGATTGTATTTCTCACCATGCAATTTTTCTATGTCAAAAATGAGAGATTTGATTTTGATTTCAAAACTTTTTAGTTCTCTCTTCATCATTTCTGACTTCACCTTTTCTTCTTTAATTTTATCTGCCAGTTTAGGATTATGTTCTCTATACTCTTGTAATTCATTTATGCATTTCTCACTACAAAGGTTAGTTTTACCTCAGTAGGCATTGTAGATGGTCCATCATTATATGAGCCATGAGAGCATGATTCTTGAATTGAGGCTTGACTTCCTCAGCATATACACTCCAGTCACATATCCCATCTTGTTTGATCACAAGGGCACTGGCAAAAGGCTGACTGCTTGCATGGGCTTGATTCGTCAGCTGTGGTTAATTCTGATATGTTTGTTGATGATGAGAATGATGGTACTACTGTTGTTGATTGTTTGAGTGATAGATTGAATTGGGATGTGAGGATGATTGACCATGAGAGTTCCTTGAATGGTTGGTTCTTTTAGGAGCATTGCACTCTCTTGAGAAATGGCCAGTCATGTCACAGTTGAAGCATTTTACCTTGGATTTGTCATATCCAAGCTTTGTGTTCTCATTCAGGCTCAATTTTCTTCCTTTTCTGAAGAATTTCTTTGCTCTCATGGTAATCATTGCCATTTGCCACTGTAGATCCATCTCCTCAACATCATCAGGATCTAATTCTTCTAAATCTTCCTGTATTAAATGGGCAGAAGTGAGTCTTCCCCCAAGATATGCTTCAAAACTTGCAACAAAGGCATTATAGGTTGCCTTTTGCTCTTCTGATTATAAGTCTTCTGGAGAGATTGTAGGTGCAGTGGAGACTTTTGGTGCTTGTGCTGAAGTTGAATGGTGATTGAATGATGGAGATGCAATGAACCCAGTATTGTTCATTTGATCTCTTGATGAGATGAAGTCATCTTCCTTTGTGATGAAAGCATTTTCAACAGAATGTGATTCTGAAGAGAATTTGTAGGCTTCAATCACTCTTTGTCCACTCAGATTTCAGCTTTGTTCATCAAGTTCCAAAGCTTCAATCTTGGCTATCATAATGTTAGAGTGGTACTCTCAAGATCAAGAGTATTTTTCAACATTGTGACATTTTGCTTCCAGCTTTCAGGCAGACTGTGAAGCATTTTCTTGTTGAGTTCTTAATGTTGTATGAAACACCCATAATTTCCAAGTCATTGACCAACTGTACAAATCTATGCAGTTGTTTTGATATGGATTCTCCTTTGGTGTGATGGAAGGTTTCATACTGATTGACCAGCTTGTCTTTGTTAATTTCAGCAACTTCACTGCTACCTTCACACATAATTTTGAGAGCATCCCAAATAGCTTTAGCAGTTCCATATTTTTCAATCTTTTCAACACATCCATTTTGAGTGCTTGAGTCAAAATAGAGTATGCTTTAAGATCAATTTTGATTTTCTTATAGTCATCTTCATCCAGAGTTAAGTCTTTAATTGGTATTCTAGCAGTCGTGGATAGTGCAGCTTGAGCTGTTGATAAAGTAACAGGAATATGTGGACCTTACATATTGAGATCCAAAAGTCAGGATCTACACCTGTGATATAATTTCTAAACCGTATTCTCCATTGTTTAAACTCAAATTTGTGTTTAAGCATGGGAGGTTTAGGTGTATGACCTAATTCAGAGTAACTGTTAGAATCCATGTGGATTTGTGAAAATATAGATTTAGTTGATTTTAAGATTGATTAAGTTTGATGAGTCCGACTTGTTCAAGCAGTTCTGTTGAGGTTCAGAATGAGTGTTCTTGCTATTTGACAGGAGTATTCTTGTTGTTTGCTAAGTAGAGATGGTGATATTCACTACTAGCAACTTGATTATCAGATCAATCGAGTTCTATTCAGTTTGTGCGCAGATCTGAAAGAGAATCAAGAGCCAAAGCTCTGATACCAATTGACTGGGTTTTAGTAAGAGTGATATTCTTACTGAGAATCGAATATGATAATCAAGTCAACGATTGAGTGGCGAAACAAACAATCGAAGAACAATCAAGCAAGAAAATTACTCATAAATGTTGTTTGTATTGATATATGAATGTTGACAAATTACAGAGAATAATTACAATAAAAATCCTCTGTCTATCAACCATCACATCGGTACAAGGTTAACTATTCTATTTATAGACAAGACAAGATGCCTTTACAAAATGACTAAACTACCCCTAACCTATTACATCATAAACTAGTCTAAGTCTTGATCCGCATCTCTGCTTGTTCATCTGCATTCACAAATGCGGATGAGATAATCCTGATCAGCATTAGTAAGTTGGTCATCCGCATTGGTTAATGCGGATGAGCAAATACTTGTGCGCATTTGGTTGGTCATCCGCATTTGTCAATGCAATGATCAAAGTCTTGTCCGCATTTTCTTTTGTTCTTCCGCATAGTCAATGCGGAAGAGTAACTTGTTCAGCATAAGTATTATGTCTTCCACATTAGTTAATGCGGAAGAGTAAACACTTGTCCGCATTAGATTTTTGTCTTCCGCATTGACTAATGCGAAAGATAACACTTGTTATTTTTCTTGCAGATCTTCATCCGCATTGCATCTTGGACTTGTGGGATTCTAGCTGAACAATCATCAATTCACCCATTGAGTTGGCATGTATGATCCTTTCAAGGTGCAACAGAGAAGAAGAAGAAGAAGCTCAACTTATGGCAACCAAGAAGATGCGAGATAAAGCCTAGATGAAGGCTTATCTTAGGGCCCATGGCTTCTCTATCAGACAAGTTGGCCCTATGTTGGAAAGGACCCTGCAGCGATATGTTAGTGACATCAAGGCTGACATTAACTCAGGAAGAAGGAAAGAGGTATACAAAAGTATCCAGAGATGACTTCCAAACTTTACCAAAACCTGAACCTCAACCTGAACCAATACCTTTCCTTATTCCCATCAAAACTAAGCCAACCTCTAAACCTTACATAACCCACATCATCAACCATAACTCATCCTCTCCCATTTAATCATAACAACCACTACCAATTCTCAAAACCAAAACACTTCCCAAAACCCAAACATCACCCAGCCATCAACCACCCAAGTCATCCTCTCAATCATCCAAACCTCTGATCCTAGAATAGCTCAAGGAGATCAAGAGGAAGCTCATCAACTACACCTCTCTAAGTGATATCTCTTGTGAGAAGGGGTCCATCAAATTAACCTTCACTGATGGCTCCTCATGTTCCCTTACAAGAGAACAATTCCTTGATCTGCCAAGAGGAACATTGGACCAAGCTCTTAAACTCTTTACAACCAATTATGACTCCCTTGTGGAAGAAAAGAAGAAGCTGAGAAGAAAGTTGGTGACTCTACTAGACTCTAGAAAGGGAGACAAGCTACCATCTTGGCTCCTTGTTCCTAGAAAGAAGATAGTCCAGTGAAGGTTCAAAGACTTTTCTCACAACTTTGTTATGGAAAGAGAGAATGGTGAAGTCAGCAGACTTAACGCATCTTCTTTGCTACACTCCAGTAGATTTAACATTGTTGAGTTAGTAGAGAAACCATTCTCCAATCCCTCTAACTTAGAAGTAGTTGCTCATATCAGAAACCATCTAAGCAGCCTTCATCTGGCCGAATTAACTACAAAATCCAAGATTGAAGAAGAGTTCAAGATAAGAGAAGGGGAAGAAAGGAAAGGGTCAATCACCAAAGGAAAGGCTTTCTTGCAAATGGTTGAAGGCCCAGAACTAGAACCCATAGATTGATGGGAATATGATTGCAACTCTCATCAACTAACTCTCTTCAAAGGGACACAACAGAGGGTACATGTCATTCAAAGTAATAGGCTAGATCTTTTGTCTACAAATGACTTGTACAAGCTTCTCAGAACCACCTCTAAAAACAATAGAAAAACATATAAGTATCTTCTCTCATTGGTGCTGAAAGCTTTGAGAAGTAGAAACAAGTGAGGTTTTGGTAGCATCAACCTAGGGGGAGTGTGTTGGATCAAGTAAGGCCGGTGCAACCAAAACAAACACTTAGAAACAATTTTGGTACAACTATGAAAGAACTTCCGAAGAGAAAAAGATGAACTTTTGAAGCTTAAGGCCAAAAAGACTTCTGAAGAGGAATCCTGATTTCTGAAGACAAAGTCACCCTCCTTCCTAAATTCAACACTTGGAAGATTTCAAGACAACTACTTCCGAAGTATGAAGTCATGAAGATTGTACAAGTCTCAGAAGAAGTAGACTCTTCCAAAGTATAAGCGGCTTTTGAAGAATTTGTTCTTCCGAAGGCAGTTAACTTTCGGAAGAACCTACAATAAACCAGTGGAATAAGTATGGTACATCTGACACTCCGCTGCACCTTATGATATACTGCATGGCGCTTTCCCACACCCATGTGGTTATTCCACTGTTCATTTTGTATCAGTTAATACAGTTACCAACTTTAGTTGGTGACAAAAGGTAAGTCATGGACATGTCATGACTACCTTATCTAAGATAGTAGTTTATCTTAGATACATTACTTCTAGCAATGTAGTATTTGTTTAGTCGTAAGTTTTTAGCTGGTATCAAAGTATAATCGGTTGTAGATAGTATTATATATAGTTTTTCATTGTAACTCATTGCATATGTTTGACAGTCTTCTAGCACTTTGAGTTGGGAATATATACAAGTATCTTAAAAATTATTCTTCATGTCTTGTTTACTTAATATATTATTATCAACTCTCAAAAGATTCTGTTACATCAAACTGAACGTGATTTAATGAGTTTGAGTGATAACAATTATATTGAGTGACCAACCTCAATCCCATAGGATCCCTATATGTTTCTCTTTATTTTCTAATACAATAGTTTTAATTTAAAAATGATACACAATAGATCAAAACTAAAATTAATGCAAAATCAAATACTACCAATTAAAAATATATAAAACCATTCTTCAATAACTAAAAATATTACTTAATTAAAATTAAAACTATAAAAACCACCCTAACCAAACAATACAAAAATAAACATTGTGAATCGGCTAACGGTTGGTTTTTGTTGGGTTGGTTTGTATTGTGGAGCTACGAAATAAGGGGACTTGCATGAAATCGGCACCCCAACTACTAGCCTATACCCTTCAGATTGGAATGGCTTTTGAAATGAGTTATGTAAGTTGTTTGGATCTAGTTTTGAGATAGTATTACAAGAAGGTAAAGGGAATTTAACGATATTTTGTGACAAAAATGTTAAATTGTAATGGTTATTTACATTTAAAATTAAAACAAAATACTTTGTTTTACTTTAGGGAAAATGTCACAGAATAGTAACCAAGTTTTAAAAATGTTCTAATTTAGTCACTCATGCATATTTTTCTCAAATTGGACCTCCAAACGATCAAATCGAGTTATTATCAAATTTTATTATGACAATAAAGTAATGATGGAAAAGACACTGGAGTTAGAATTTTCAATATATAAAATATATTAAAAAATAAAAAAAAACATGTTAATTATGAAAAAAATAAAAAAAGTGCCTGAAATTTACGTCAACGTTCTATATCAGCTTCAAAAGATAGAAAAAAATATTTTCTAACTGAATCCAAAAGTATAACATGTTAAAAAATATGTTATGAGTTTTAATTGTATAAAATATAAAAATGAGTGATCTAATTGGAACACTTTTAAAACTTGAGTTACTTAATTGAAACACTTTTGAAACTTGAACTCTATTTTACAAAGTTACCCCTTTACATTATTGTCGTCATACAAATTAATTAGCCATTATATAACATGAAGTATAAGTCAACAATGAAGGATAATTCAACAGTGAAGGAAGCGACACGATGTTCACCGTCAACCACGACACAAGGTCACCATGTGCGCCATGGAGCGACCTTCACATCCAATAGCCTGATGCTATGCTTTCCAATGAAGGGATGTATACATGTTTTGTGAAGTTTTTTTAGTTTTTAACATATTATTGTTTTCCAAAAACACACCTTTATATAATAGATGATAATCTTTTCACCATCAATTATATTAATTTTCTAATTTAGAAAAGCATGAATCATCATACCTTTGCTCGACTTTAGATGTCAAAAGTCATTAGTTCTTTTTAAATAGTTAGGTTGATGACGTGGGGAAATTATTTTGGCTATTGCTCTTTTAATTTAATCTTCATCTTTATTTACAGTAAATTAACTATTTAAATAATCACACGTAATTCCTGCAATCATCATGTTTGTATCTTCTTAAAACTCTTAGATAGGGTTGTAAATATCATGTCATAATATTATACCAACATTAACATACTAACATATTTTGGGTTGTTTTTTTTAACTTATTTGATAAACGTGTCATATTTAATTTGAACCTTCTGAAGTTCTAATCCATTTAATACACAGGTCATATCACATGGTAATTTTATAATTTTATAATTTACAAGTCTAAACCATCAATCCGGTTAGGACCTGTTTTAAACTTTATAAAAGCCATCCTCACAACCGGTTTTGAAAAGTTTTAGAGCTGGTTACAACCCATGGACAAATACTTGATGACAAAATGTAATAAATATACAGAAACAAAATTACTTTATGATTTTATAAGCCATCAGACACTGACTCTATAACCATGAAAAGGTGGGGTTCAATCTACCTCTCACCATTTTCCATTATAGCATTACATAGATGAATTTTGAATTGTCTAACCTCTGGTAAAATTAGAGTGAAAAATAAAACTTTTTAAACAACTAAACAAAGACTCCCATGCAATCTTTTACTTAAGTAGCACAACAAACAAATCCAATTCAAGAACATATTGAAGACAGGTTGCTATACACATGCTCATCGGCTTGGACCATTCTTCAGCCAATACTTTAATTTTCAAGGCTTATCACAGTCATGGTCAATAGAGATCCGACCAGAACCACGGCCCATAATTCTCCCAAACGAGGGTACAGCTGATAATCCCCTAAAGCTACTGCTTCCCTCACTCAAGTTCTGAGATTTTCTTGATTTTCGCTGTTTAGTAGAAGAATAAAGGTCGAGTTCTTGGTCAGCAGGCTTGACTTTGACTTTGACAAGTGTTAATTGTGCAATGTTGCTTCTGCAAAAGGGGCAGATGGGTGCAGGTAGGGTTGCTGTTGTCGGGTCGGGCTTGTTGTGGCAGCATAAAGCGAGTGTGCATTGAGCACACATTTGGTGACCACAATCTTGAACCTCAATCGCGCATAGTTGGTCAAAACATATGCAGCATAATTGTGAGTCACTGGCCTGCAAGTTGCCAAAATATGAATTTTTTAAAGTTAGTTGTGAAAATTATAATTCATCTAGACTAATTCAAACAAAAATATCTCCCTGATGAAAGTGAAAAGTCAACTATGTCCACTCCCAATTATAATAATCTAAGAACATGGATTATTTAAATCTTTACACTTGTAGAGGATTATATCAAATTTTAACATTGAAAAACTATTATTCCGACTTAAGTGACAATACTAAATCAGTTTTAAAAAACCCTTAAAGTAAAAAACGGTGAAAATAAAACCATTACAAATTATTACATAAACTACCTCTGAGATGTTATCATCTATGCCTGTAGCATCAGAACGGGCTGGAGATGACACCAAGAAGCCCGAAGCCTCCAAAATATGTTTCTCCCTTTCCCTGTTAACCTCCATTAGAGCCTGCTCTAACAAAGTTTTGGCATCTTGATTAAGCTCATTAATGAATTTCAATGGTGATGGCCACACTAGCGGCTCTGCAGACAAAGGGTTCAGTAAGGCAGCACATGCTCGGTGTTTATGTCTTAAAGCAACCTGGTATGGTATTCGCCTGTGTTATAAAATAAAAAAAGAGAGAAATTTAATAGCAGATCCAGCATTTTCGGTCAGCCCTTTAACTACAATAACATTCAATCACTTAATGTTTATGAAAAAGCTTACCCTGATGCATCTCTGTTAAGTCGATCAGCACCCCATGCTAATAGTTCTCTGATGCAATCCATTGAACCCCCTCTTGCAGCCAAATGAAGTGGAGAGCTACCAGGAAGACTGCAAAAGAAGATTAATTTAACAAACAAGAAAAGAAGATTGATAAAAATTACACATCAATTTGTTGAAACAACTAGTACCCGTATCCACCAGTAGAGGCACAGACAAGAGCTCCATTGTCAAGGAGTACATGAACACATTGGGGACGTCTTTGACGGGCAGCCAAATGCAACGGTGTTGCCCCTTTTCCGTCTCTTATATTCACAAATCGCGAAAAACCCCTGTAATTTGAAATGCCCAATTCACCTGAGTGAAATCTGAAGCTACAATTTGGGGAAACCTATAGATTTGATAGAAAGGAATGCATATATGAAGTAAAAAGGCAGATGCACACCATGAAACCGATACGTGGGAGGTCCGGGCAGAGGAAAGAATGGTTTGGACACAATCATAGTGCCCAAAATAAGCAGCATAGTGCAAGCATGTTCTTCCGTTTAATGAATCAAACATCAGAATCTGTCAATTTAAATACTATCATCAAAAATTGCTACTTTGGACAATCAATTTTACACATACAAATCATCTTCAATTTAAATTTGAGCAATCTTAAATGGTTATATTTGGAGCTGATAATGAAAGAAATGATGACGTACATTAGCCCCAGCTTGAATGAGCTTTTCAACACAAGAGATCTTCCCGTGCATTGCAGCTAGCATCAGCGGAGTCTAACATTCATTAATTGGATACAAAAAAAAAATTAAAAGATTCAGTTTGATACTTCAAATTGATCCAACAGAAAAGAGAGCAACTGTGAACAAGAACAACCACGCACCTGTTTGTGACGACTCAAAGAATCAGGATTGACTGATCGATTCTCCAAAAGCATAGAAACAATCTGGATGAAATCACGTATCACATACACGGGTCAAACTCAGACAAGCAAAATCAAAAGCACCCATGAATCAAGAAAGAAGAAAGTAGGAACCTCGATCCGTCCATTGGCAGCAGCTATGTGAAGAACAGAATGTCGATCATAGAGAGTAGTTTGCCTGATAAGATTAGGATGTTTGTCCAAAAGGGTGTTGAGAGTCTCCAAATCCCCAAATTGAACCGCGGTGAAGAGCTCATGTTCATCTTGGATTCTGCAGCTAAGGCCTTGCCCCATCTTGATTGCTACCGGCGGACGGTGGCCGGAGACACCCACCAATGGAGGAGAGGGAGTGGTGGTGGTGGTGGTGGCGGCGGTGGTGGCGGTGATTAAAGAAAGCGTTGATGGCGTTTCATTTAAGAAGAGTAGAGATTCCGAAATTAATGTAGTGGGTCCGTACGTGGACCATGGTGTACCCACTTCACTTCCATATTACTTTTCTAGACACTAATTTTTATGTTATCCACCAAAACTAATATATATATATATTTACATTATTCTAATTAGTTAGTTGATCTATCTAGGAAGACAATTAATATCTCTGTACAGTCTTGTATATAAACTTATTTTTATATTGAAATAATTATTAAATATAAATAATAACGAATCAAGTGCAGCTTAGGTCTGGGTTGGGAGTGATAGGAACTATTCACAGTTTGATGTATGAAAACGCTTTGAGCGCATAACTTTAACGTTTTAAAACAATAATTTCATCCGTTATTAGAAAAACTAATGTAGAAACTTTACAACAGATGAGTAAGAAAACAGGTTAAAAACGTATATAATATACAATATGAGGACCAATATAAAATCAAAATATGCATAGAGAAAAAAGATTAAAAATGAGATATGGCTTTGGTAGTCGAAGCATAACCCGATAACGTTCGTGAAAAAACACACTCTAAATCAACTATAGCATGTGTTATATAACTAACTTCACAAAGACGATTAACTTCTAGCTCAATTTTATTTTGTTTGAATCTAGTGTTTTAATTTTTCTTTTAAACTCCAACATGGGTGTAATGAATAAGTCATTTGAAGTTAGATTAATGAAGCGTCTTTTAAGGTTAAGGTTTTTATGATGAGTTAGAGTAATTAGTTATGACATAGAATTAGAAGTATGTTATATGAATGTGTGAGTTGACATTCAATAAAAACTAAAAAATTTACCATTCATGTCATGACTTATAATTATACATCAATCTTATATGAAAATAATTAGGTATAAATCGTTATATTAACTCATATTTATATAATGAACTTTTATTTGTGTATAACTCATTTAATAAAGAAATTGCCTTCGGGGTGACATATTAACTTGTTTACATAAAAGTATGATTTATCAAATCAATCTTCGGCAATCCGTTTAGTATATTTATTACAACTCGTTTACTCCATCAACAAAATTATAACATATCTACAACTTGATTGCATATGTTTACAACATGCTAAGCCATTTACAACTAGTTTAGATAAATAGTTACATAAGCGACGTTCAAAAAAATAGAAAGCTATTCAAAACAAAAAGTTAAATGTGTTCAAGTTTAGAATGACACCTATAATGTGGAATCATGGATAGACACATTTGGTATGTTTGTCAACGATTTAAGCCAGCAAACTAAAAATATCACTACTTACTATCATTAACTACTTGTGCGGACCAATGAACGTGAAACTAAAGTCACAGAACTACAACGAATTTTCTTGAGTATATAAAGATGTATGTACAAATGTTTGTTTTATATTGACCTAATATAGTTTTGATTTTGATACAAAAAAATACACAAATTAAAGTTGAAGTAAAAGAATAAAAGTGAATGAAATGTTCAGGGAAATTTCTTTTTACGAACTCTGTAAACTTGCAACAAAGATTGGAGGGATACTAGAGAATTTTTGGAGAAGATGTTAATATATTTGATTTTTATTTTTTGATTAATTTAACGTTTATCTTCTTTTATTTACCGTAAAACTTGCAACAAAGATTAAAATAAAGATACTATAAAGTTTTTTAAAAAATATAATAATATATTTATTATTTATTTTAGGTTAATATAACATTTGTTTTTTATTTATTTACTGTCTATTGATAGTGTAATCAATAATACAAAACATTAAGGTACTATATTTAATATTACTTTTCTTCTAACATAGGAAAGACTTATTACTTATTATCCTATATGCTTAAATGTGAAAGAAATCAACAACAGAGTTTAAGTATTTATCTTTTGTGACTGGGTAAGTAAGATTGAGATTCTTACTAAGAATCGAATATGGTAATCAAGTCAATGATTAAATGACGGAAACAAACAATCAAAGAACATTCAAATCAAGAATTATACTCATAAATGCTTTTGTATTATATATATGAAAGTTGATTGATTACAAAGAATAAATGACAACAAAAATTCTCTATGTCTATCAGCCGTCACCTCATGTATGAGGTTTTCTATTCTATTTATAGGCAGATAAGATGCATTTTACAAAATGACTAAACTAACCCTGACCTATTACATCAGAACTAGTCTAGTCTTGATCCGCATCTTTGCTTGTTCATCCGCATTGGCAAATGCGGATGAGTTAACTTGATCAGCATTTCTTCACTTGATCATCCGCATTAGTATGTTGGTCATCCGCATTGGTTAATGCGGATGAACAAATACTTTGCGCATTTGTTCGGTCATCCGCATTTGTCAAATACGGATGAGCAAAGTCTTGTCCGCATTGATTCTTGGTCTTGTGGGATTCCATTAAAGCAATCATCAAATCACCCATTGAATTGGCATGTATGATCCTTTCAGGGTGCAACAATACTCCCCTTAGGATTATACAACATATTTTCTTCAATGTTTGGGACGTGATTGATGTATAGAGGATTCTGCTGGGTCTTGTAGAGGTAGCAACAATGCAGCTTTAGTTGGATCCAGAATGGCTTTAATCATGTTGACAAAATATGTTGCTTTTGACATTCTATCCCTACTTAGCACATGTATCTTCATTTTTCTCATATTGTAGATGGCTTCTATTGGTAACTTCTTAAAGAAATAGGTTCCCAAATAGAAATAGTAGAGAGACCATCTCTGTGAATCAGTAAGCTTCCACCCACATCTACCTCAAGTTTGACAATGTTCCAAGTTGCAATGGTGTCTTCTTTTTCTTTCTTTTGTCTCTTTTGGTATTGATACGATCATAAGCCAATTTTAGCAACTTGATGCACTTTAGGAAGAAGTGCATATCTTGTTCACCCAGTTTATTATTTATTTCCCTGAAGTGTCTGGTATAGATATAGTGAATGTAGGATTCATCAAGCAACCTTACTTCATATCCACTAAACAGCCTTATTTCAGCACCCTCCTTTCCTTCCCACTTTCTTTCAATCACCATCTCATAAGTTTTTTCATCATAGTACACATTTGAGATGGGTGTGGAGGAATGAGTACCAGACACCATTTTTCACTTTGAAGATTCTGTTAGTTTCACCTTCAACTCAGGAAACACAACTTCTTCTGTTGTTTTGTCTTCTTCTTCTCAAGAGGATTAATAAATGACTTATCTTTTCTCATGCATATTGTTTTTAATGAATTGAAATTGTTAGTCCTTCTGAACATTTTGAGTATGTTTTCAAATTCATATCCCCTGAACATAGCTGAGTGATTGATCAATTCCAGTTGAGCTAGTTCTTTTAAGTCATGGATCTCCAAGGCATTTACAAGAGCTGAGTACTCTGTAAAGAATGGATCAGCGCGGAGATTCTTTTCACCATGAACATATTCCACATGTTGTCATACTTCCAAGCAATATTTTCTGATCAACTTTGCCTTTGAGAGTAGACACCCCTCTGATTAACTCAGCAGTTGTTAATCCTTCTTGTAGTTTTAACTAAGAGGGTTCTGCAAACCATTCTGGGTATTTATGAACTATAGGAGCCAATAATTCTTGATCTTTCTGGTTTAGCATCATGTCTTGAGCAGTTACTATAGATCTTGGCTTCTTGTTTAGAATTTCTTCTTCTAACCGCTTGAGCATATCTTTCTTTTCATTAATCATTTGGAGAGTAGTAACCCTTAATGAGTTTGTTTTCATATTGCTAATCTTCCTTCTTATGAATCCTTGACTTGAAAGATAATCCTTCATTTCCTTATCTAACATGCTATAAGGATCAGGAAATAGTGGATCAGGAGTTAGGGTTGATTTCTTCATGGTTGATAGTTTAGGCAGAGGAACCTTTATTGAAAATGATCTTTCATACTCAGTTGTGGTTGATTTCTTCATAGCAGACACTTTTGCCACAGGAACCTCTTTGGAGACTGATTTTTCATACTCAATTTTTAAGTTTGGATCCAGTAGCTTATTCACTTTTTCTTCTTCTTTCTTCATTCCTTCATATGTCATGCCAAAGACTACATCTGGATCATACCCATGATTGATCAAAACATTCCTCTTATCATCAGGTCATCAGTTTGAACCTTTGACACCATTTCCTCTACTGGTTTTTCTTTTGCCACAGGGCTGTCAACATCTTCATGCTCATCAGCATTATATCCTCCCTCAATATCTCTTCTTCTAGATCAATGAATACAGCTGGTTTCTTCAATTGTGCCTCAGCTTTTTCATGTTCTTCCAGGAATTCTGCTATTGCAACAAGACTTCTTGGGTCATCTGGTTTGGCTTTCTTTGTTGGTTCTTCTTCATCATGGGTCTTTTCCTTTAGCTTTCTCAGATAAGTATTTTATCTTTCTGGTATAAGTTTGAAGTGGAGGACCAGAAGAGGATTCAACTTGTTTCATCTCCTCAGGCAATTTTTCAGCCACTTTTTGTATGTTTTCTTAATCATCAGCCTTTTTTCTTCTCTTTCTTTTCTTTTTCACAAAACTTTTTAATCATATTTTTTTGTTCTTCTGATAGTGACACAGCTGGTACCATTTGCATGCTCAACTCTTTCTCCAATGGAACTGGAGATTGAGGAATGACTACAATAGGTTCAGAGTTGGTCCTCTGGTCTGCAACAAAATCCCAAAAATCTTCATCTATTGTGAATTCTTCAAAACTAAAGCTATCCAAAGCACTGATTAATTCTTCAAATTCAGCTTTCTCAGTTTGAGTAGCCTCTGATTGGCCAGAATAAATCACCATTTCTAAGCATTGTTCCTCATTCTTTGTTTGAGTTTCATCTTCTCCTTGTTCATCATTCTTAAAGGAAGATTGTTTCTCATTATCAATAACTTTTTCTTCATCATTTTTGTTTTCTCCGGCCACAACACTTCTTTGAATTTCAATTAGCATTTCAAGTTCAGAGATCCTTTTATTTTGACTTTTAACTTGACTTTGGAGATTGGTGATGATTTTAGCTTGTTCTATAATAATGTTATGTTTTTCTTCTATAGCTATGGTTTGAATAGCAAGAGTATCAACATGGCCACTCACTTCTTCTCTAGAATGGTTCAGGTCAGCTTTCAAGTAGTCAATTTCTTTCTCTTTCTCTTTCTTTTCAGCTTCATACTTTTCTTTTAGTTCTTTTAATTCATGCTCCTTTTCATCAAGCTCTAGAATTCTATCATCAATGATTCTAGCTCTCCTAATTAGTATTCTTTCCATCATTTCCACCTTTTGTAGGAGCTCAGATATCAACTCATCCTTTTTATCAAGCTTGTTTATATTAGATTTAGCAAAACTGTCTGAGGGACCAGTCTCAGAAGATGCTCTCTTTACACTTTACAGGCATTTAAGCATGTTGACCCTCCTCATCTGAAGATGATTTGAATGCTTTAGAAGTTCTAGTTGAGTCTCCAAATTTAGTTGGGTTATCATGGGTGGGCAATGGTTTGTGTGGTGAAGTTGGTGACCGATGAGGTGGTGATATCGTGAGTGTGAAGTGGTGATATTGGTGATTGATGAGGTGGTTATATTGGTGATTGATGAAGTGGTGATATTGGTGATGGTTATGGGGTTGTTTGTGGTGTTGGTTGTGGTGTTGTTGTGGTGTTGGTTGTGCAGCTTGCTCATCAGTAGCCTGTTCTTGTCCTTGATTTTTCTGTTGAATCATCCAAGGAAGAAGAGGTGAGTGAGCTCCACTGTAAAGTTTCTGGGGTCCATTTTCTTAATGTACTTGTATGATGTTGCATCATAATGAGGAATATCAAGCACTGGTCCCTCAGTAGCAATATCTGGAAATGCTTCATTTATCATGCACTGGATGAATCTTGGATACATCAAGAACTTGTATCTTCTCCCCTCTTGTATGTTTGAAGTCGGGCCATTAAAAACATAAGCAAACATGTTGAATGGCCTGTTTGTAAAGAGAGCACAGATTGCTGAGGAATGATGATTGGAATATCATTCCATCCTATTTTTCTCTTGGATAAGCAGTGCTAAAACATGTGGATTAGAAATCTCCAAGGCAGATCAACCAATCCTTTAATAATTTGTTTAGCTTCAAATCCTCCTTCATAACCAATCTTAGCAAAGAATGCGGTTATTTCATCATCATCCAGCTCTAGAGGTGCATTAGCATCATCACCAAAATGCAAGCATCTTCTAACAGAATCTTCAGTGATGCTCAGAGTGTGATCATTGTCAATTCTTCCAGATAGAGTTCTAAGACCATCAGCGTCAATTACTTTAGCTGAATTCAGAAGGACCATATAAGGTTCTCATAGATGGTGGGTCTAATAGTGATAGCATAAGCTACCCTTGTTGTAGAGATGAATCTAATGATATCTCTAAGTCCCTCAGCTTCAGGCACATGAGGGTTTAAATACCCACTGACATTATAGAGCTTGCTCCATGAAAGACTTGCCATATAATCTGCATAAAAGACACGTGTGTCAGTTTTAATGAAAACTCATGTGTATCGTTTATTAGTTTGACATTAAATGATCAAATATGAACTTTTGACATTACTGTATCATTGTTGTCACATCAAATGGTGAATTTGTTGTTCAACAATCACAGTTTCTATGTTTGAACCATTTATTAGATGTTATATCATTGATTTGTTACACATTTTCATTTTTCATCATGCTCTGTTCTTGCACCAAACATGACTATCAAGGTTTTCATGATGAGTAAAATTTGTATTAGTTTGCATGTTCACTGAAATCAAAAAGGTGTATTATATTACATCAATGAACCGAATTTTTGTGTCCTTCGTTACCATTGGTTCTTTGTTTGATTTAGGTTTAACAATCCGAAAGTTGGGTCTTGATGAATTTTTTTTGGAAATTTCACCTTGTTTTCGATGCAACTGTAGTTTCAGAATCGATAACAAGAACAAGTTCATCAGCATTTATTCACTGTAACAATGCGGTTGACAAAACTTATTCAGCATTGCTCACTGTAGCAAATGCGGTTGAATAAAATTTGTTAGCATTTGCTCACTGTAGCAAATGCAGAAGATCTGACTGTTAGCATTTGTTAACTGTAGCAAATGCGATAGAATAAAATCCACATTTACTTGATCTTCATTCATTGACAAGAGATTGATCACTTAATTATTTCTGCTTGATCATACATGAGCATTGAAGATGTGTATCCACAAATGCGAATGAGTAAAACAAATGCGGAAGTGTAAATTTCATCCGTTTTTGACAAATGCGGTTGAACACTTAAAAGTTTATCCGCATTGACTAATGAGGTTGAACACTTGAAAATTATTTTATCGGCATTGACAAATGCGGTTGAACAATTTTTGTTCCACATAGGTTTTAACACTTCAAAATTTCATGTATACTTGTAACACACTAATGTGGTAGAGTAAAGTCAATGTCTGCATTAGTTTCTCTTGAAAATATAAAGCTACCCGCATTGGTTATAAGCATGGGATACCTTCACCCGCATTAACCAATGCACTTACCTGTATTAACTTTTGAACTTAATCATAAGTTAATATGACTGAACTGATTTTTCATATTATGAAGTCTTGTCCTTGATTGATTTTTTTATAAGTTGACTATTAAATTGTCAATTCTTGCTTGGATTGACTTGTATGTCACAGTGATACAACTTTCCTAATTTTGACTGATCTTGGACTTTTCATGCTTCCAAGAATCTGCATAAGCTGAGATAAATGGTATAACTTTTTGTAACAACACCAAAATTCTTTTTGTTTTGTTTTTGAAAGCAAGTTAAACTAGTAAACAAAAATATGAACTTACTCAAAAATTTTAAATTACTCCCCCTAAAGTTATATTCACATTTGGATAGAAACTTTAAATAGTTAAAAACTTTTTGGATTTTATTATGATTATTAATAATGAAGAGAATTATATCTTTTGTTAGGATCATATCAGTCTTACATTACACATGTGCATCCTTATGATTAAATGGACATGTTTTATGAACTTGATGATTGAAGGTATGTTTGTTCTCTTAAACTCATACTAGATTGATATTTTGATGCAAATGATTTTTATTATGTTTTTGGTTAATTTAATTATTCAATGTGTACCTCACACACACAAACATGGAATGATCAACCATCCTTATACAATGCATGGTAGAACTTTTTCATAACTTTTCTGACCAGGTTACTTAAGTTATGAGAACTCATTTTCACTGATCCTCATTGGGATTCTTTTACTTTGATCCTTTTCATGATGATCCTCATTGGGATTCTTTTCACTTCACTTTGGAAGGTGATCCATGATGGGATTCTTTTGATCATTCACTTGGAATGTATTGCTTTTGTAGATTCATCCAATTTGGATGTGTTCTTCATTAGGAATCTGTTGGATCAGAAAATCTGCACTACGTGCATGTTTCATCAGGTCTTTGCTCAACAAAACAAAGATGAAACTGATGTAGGTTAAAGAGATTCATAAAGTATCATTACTTGGTGTATTTAGGTTACTACGCACATGCACTCAGATAGGACAATACATACCTGTACTTTGTGATGAGTGTTTCACTATTAAATAAGATTTTAATTCATCGCGGCATGTATCTTCTCTTCCAAGTTGAGCCTACCAACATATCTGGTAAGTCATGACAGTCTTGCAAAATTTTTGAAATTAAACACAGTGAATGATATAATGACTGTAATTATATCATTTCCCAAGATTATTTTCTTCATCAAAATTGATTTCTTTTTGTGGTTTTCTCATGTTTTTAATGTTTTTGATGTTTTTCATGGTTTTACTCAAGGTTAATCATGCCAATTGACTGAACCAGGTATTCAAACCTACTGGGTTCAAATGCCTTGGTAAATAAATCAGCTAATTGATTTTTAATTAGTACTTGAATCAATTTGATTAATCCCTTTTCAGCACAATCTCTCAAAAATGATATCTAATTTCAGTATGTTTAGTTTTTAAGTGCTAAACTGGATTATAGTTATGAAGCAGCTATTGTGTTGTCAATATAAATTGGTGTATGCAAGAAGTTAAAACCATAATCAAGCATCAGGTTTTGAATCCAGAGTACTTGAGAGCAACAAGCTGATGCTGCAATATACTCAGCTTCTACTGTGGAAACAGATACATTTGTCTGCTTCTTGCATTGCCAAGATACTAGTCTGGGATCAAGAAATTGACAACCGCCAGAGGTGGATTTTCTGTTAAAGTTGCATTCTCCATAATCACTGTCTGTGAAGGCATAAAGATTAAATTCTCCTTCCTTTGGATACC
The DNA here is from genome assembly GCA_025506515.1 of Flaveria trinervia. Lineage (NCBI taxonomy): Eukaryota > Viridiplantae > Streptophyta > Magnoliopsida > Asterales > Asteraceae > Flaveria > Flaveria trinervia. The sequence goes on along the minus strand of JACCIX010000021.1, from coordinate 9,235 downwards.
ATAACCCAAGAGCTGGTTTGCCCTTTAGATATCTAAATATCCTCTTCACTGCATTCACATGTGATTCTTTTGGATCAGCTTGATATCTAGCACAAACACAAACACCAAACATAATGTCAGCCCTACTGGCTGTTAGATACATAAGTGAACCGATCATTGATTGATAGTGAGTCTGATCCATTGGTTTGCCTTCAGGATCAGGTCCAATCTTTACTTTAGTATCCACAAGAGTTCTGATAGACTGATAGTCAGCAAAGTGGAATTTCTTCAACATGGTTTCCACATATTTAGATTGATTGATGAAGATTCCATCTGCTGTCTGTTGGACTTGCACCCCTAGAAAGAAGGTGAGTTCCCCCATAGCACTTTGATAGGTGCGCGGATAGTATATATTTTGATAAAGATTTATTGCACAGATTATGTTTTATTAGTTATCACTAATACTAAACCACACACACAAAAGGCAATGTACCTGTCATATGGTAATATAGTGTTGGTAAGAACTGAGTATCAATCCGTGGACACACCTAGCCTACTCAACAAACTTGATGTTTGACTATCAGATTTGGGTTTTGTTAAAGAAAATGATAATTTGCATTGGAAAGATTTTTAGGATTTGAAAAATAAATAATAAAAGAAAGAAAGTAAACTAAGATTTGAAGCGTTTGGATTTAAAACCAGGAAATAAAATTTATCATCCTAATTAGATTCCACTTATGTAACCGTGATAAATTGGTGGTGTGATTTAAAGATATGGATTAATGTAATTATGTTAATGTTTATAAAGATGAGCTGGCACGATTTCTCGTCTATCCTGCTGCCGTAGTGACTTGATCCTCTCAGGCTGAGTTTTACTGCTCAGATCAAAGCCCTAGTAATGTGGGTAAATCTTTTGTGACCTATTTAACATACGATTTCTGAAAACATAACTTAATGTCAAAAAGAGAATGATCAGGTTCCTTCCTAACATACCATTAATTTTAGAAAAACCGTAACAATTACTGAAGTTTCCGAACTAATAAAAGGGAACCTGCAAATGATCAGAAAGTTTAAGTGATATGATTTCTTATAACCATTTCTAGTTCATTAGCGATGGATTTATTATGAAGACCGGTTTCGCGAATGAAAGTTAATCATACGGTTTTTCAACTTTGTATGACAATCACAATCACAAACCATAAATTTATAACTTCCCGTTCAAATATAGATGCTACCATCAATAGTTTTCCCAAGACCACCATAACATTAACATAATATTTATCGCACCATTAGTTCATCACAAATGACATAAGTTTCATCCGATTAGGATGATAAAAAGAGTTTAACTCATAATGAGCTTGAACATAACAACATATAACAAAGAAGATAGATATGTAATCATCGGTGAAATGGAACAATCAAACCGATAATCCACAATGGATGGCGTTTTGACGATTCCGAGCTTCTTCCAAGTGTTGTATGCACCTCTCGAGCCTCCAAATGACCTTGAAGTCTTGATTCCCGAGAGAGTTCTGCAGAGTAACTCTCCCACGAAAGCTTGCCAAAAATGGTGAACTTAGGCTTCTATTTATAGGCTTTCTGGAGTGTTTAAGCACGACCCCGTGCCTAAATGGCACGGCCCCGTGCTAGTACAATTCTTACGAAAGTTGGTCGGCTCGTACATGCAGGTTGTGTCGGGCACGACCCCGTGCTAAATGGGGCACGATCCCGTGTTGGAGGTGGGGCACGGCCCCGTGCCTAAAAGGCACGACCCCGTGTCTACTTTTAGGGAACAGTACTTTTGTCCTTGTCAGATGTCCAAAGACGGGGGTGTGTTAATTTAGCATGGGGGTGTGTTCTGGCAAAGCATGGGGGCGTGTTTAAAGAGGCACGACCCCATGCTTGGACTCCAAAGCTCGGATTACTTCAATTTCTTGCTAAATATGCTTCTTTTGTCCATCTTGCCCTTTTCAACACCTGAAAACACAATTTAAGACTTTTAAGTACATTTTCATCATTTTAAGAAAGATATTAAGGAATAATTGATGTGCTTTTGATAGGATTTTTATGTATAATTTGGAGCACATCAAACATCCCCACACTTGAACTTTGCTTGTCCTCAAGAAAAAATCACTTAAAACGACAAATCCACCAAAAACCAAATAAATTATAAACATGTCTTTCGGGAAATACGCAAGTAAACATTATTTTCATCCAAATATAAATATTCTAAGCACATGTAAAATGATATCCTAGCAAGCAATAGGTTAGTAAAGATTATCATCATGCAAAATCCATACTTCTCACAAGATGCACTCACACTCGGCTCAATATATGGAGTCATAAACAAGATTAGTATGACTAATACACTCAATTGCCTAGTATGAATACGTGTGAAATCATATGCTTGTTAAGGGATCAAATCTCCACCTACTTAGATATTTACTTGCATAAATCATTAGGTCTTTGATGGGTTGTAATTTGGCTCGGGTATGGAATATTTGGAAAAAGTGGCTAATTGCTAAAGACGACGGTCTTGGCTTATTTTTCTAACATAAACTACAAGGAAAGCAATAAAGGTTCCCTATACAATACTTCAAGCTAGAAGGGATATGCTAGCTTGAGGACTCGTTTACGGTCAGATTGTCAAGACCGTATTTTGCTTTCAAGAATCGTACTTCATCTTTTACCCGAAGATACACAAACTTTCCTTTCTCAAGGATTGTTCGGCTTGAAGCCTAATAGCACCCAATCGGATTAGTTCGGTGTATTCGTATTGAGATTCAGTTTGATTTTTTTTGCATTTTCCATTATGAGACCAATTTCCACAATTCAGGCATCTTTCATATCTTTTTGCCCGTCTCTTTATAGCACTTTTTGAAATTTCACAAAATGGCGGAACTTGTTCCTTTTTTCATCATTTCTTTCTTGCGTCAAATGTGAGATTGAAAATTTGTTCGCGGATTTCTGGGGGAAGTCCCGGTTTTGCGTGATGAAGGCAACAAAGCAAATTGAAATCAAAAGAATGCATTCTAGTTCTTTAAGGTCTACCGGTAAAAGACCAACTTTTTTTTATAAGCCAAAAACGTGTCTTTGAAGAAAACGGGTGTTGTTGAGGCTTTTGTTAAGTGACTTGGTGGCTCGGGTGATTGAAAGATAAAAACGTTTAAGCTCAACGGGGCTCACTATGGTTGATGTTCGGGTAAGGAAAATTATAGACAATGGTTGGGGATCAAATGGTTAAGGTTTCCTAGTGCCTAACTCATTTTTATGCAACAAATACTAATTAAGGTCTTGAAATGCATACCCAAAGCAAGTTCTAATCACACATATCATATGTCACCCTCAATTAAATCCAGAATGAAAGTAGAATTGCAATTTGCAAAAGTTGTTTAAGGCTCAAAAATAAACTCACATATGGATGGAATTGGGTACAAGTGCTTTATTTTACATGATTAAATATTTTACTAGATTAGATTATTGCTTTTAAGATATCACAAAAAAACATTTTCAGTTTTATTTGGACGTCATGAATTTACTTATTTCCCTAAAACGTATATTTATAATTTGGTTTATCAAAATTAATTTTTGGCTTCTTGTCACAAAAATTACTTGGTAAGTGATCTTTTTTTAAAAGTTTTAAATTTGGACCTTTTTAGCAAAGTCAAATGCATTACTCCCATCCCCACACTTAAAATTCACATTGTCCTCAATGTGATTAACAATTAAGATCGAGAAAGGGTAATGAAATAACTCCCCTAAAATGATGAAATTTTCAGTTGTGTTTGGTAGGCCTTGCGTTGTTAGAATCCTCGGTATCACCTGAAATGTCACCAATTTATTAAAAGCGTTAAAGTCCTAAATACACAAAATAAAAACAAAACGATAAAACTAAAAGATAGATTGGCACAAAACAACTATGCCGGGTCCCTGAAAATGATACGGTTTTCAAGGGTGTGAAGTCGGTTTTTCGCCGGATCGATAAACATTCGAGCATGTTCTTGACGGAAGGATAAACAACAGCACAAACCAAAAGTCAAACAATAACACGAACTATAATTGAATGGTTTCATTGATAAACCTAACGATTACAAGTTTGTTACAACATAAGAATCAAGACTCTTGGCAAGGGGAAGATCGAGCATGATCTCCCCTATCATCAGGCAGCCCTAGGCTCCGGGCAGACTCCTATCTCAACCCCTCCCCCTTCTACACATTAAAACTGGTATATATAGGCCTCGGCCCATATTAGATGCGACTGGGCCCATTCGTGCGAGTGGACCATGCGTATGGTCCAATCGTACGACTGGACCATGCGTATGGTCCAATCGTACGACTGGACCATTCTTATGGTTCAGTCTTACGAATGTCCCAATCGCATCTCTCAGTCGCACGGCTGGTCCATTAGCATGGCTCAGTCGTACGACTGAGTCTCATTCGCATATGCTCCCGCGAATGACCCAGTTTCATGTGTTTACAACATATCAGGTGTATAACATTAAGCCTAGACTATTCGACAAGCGACGGACACACTATATATGACTATATATGCTCCAACAAATTCCCCCTTCTACGTTGCTTGCGAATAGTAGATAACACCTCTTACAATCTTCAGTCAATCTTTGCACTGGTTGCCAATAGAATCAAACGAAAACCATTTTAGCCAACGTTGCCGATCCGTCAGGTTACTACCTCATCCCTGAAAATGAATTTAGGCACAATAGCTTTCGTTTACTTTGCAGAACACCATCACAGCAGCAAGATTCCCCATATGACTGATTTTTCCAGATAATGATACGAACAGTTTTCCATTGCTTCAATCTTCACACAGGCTAACCTGATTAACATCACCACCTGCAGAAATCCCCCTCACATTCAGCATATCCCAATATATAGACATTGTGCTCTCCTTGCGTCTGGACACGGTGTATTGGGCAAAAGGTTGAAGGTTCCAATCCACAGCTGACAATATCAACCAAATCAGCACGCACGAAGATTCATCATCGGAAACCAGTTCACATCATCACTTTCTGATTGCGTCTTCACTTTCTATATACAAGGATTCCCCCTAAGAAGCAGAATCCATTCTGTGCGGATAAATATAACTTGATTGGCCCATAAGTAGTCAGATGCTCCTGACTACCCCACAAAATCAGCAACAACTGCTGACATCTTCTCTTCTCTCTTTCGTGTTCCAATTACATTCATCTATTCTGGAAATCCGACGAATAATGGGGTACACATCGAACTTATTTGACAAACGAACCTCTGGGTGAATATGCTTTGCTCATCTTCAAATCCGTGCAAGAAGCTGTTCCAGACTCTTTTTTTTTTTTTTAGTCTGGAACAAATGCGAATGAGTCAATGTGGATGGCTCAATCGTGCGATTGAACATACGACTAGTCCGGTCGCACGACTGAACATACGACTGGTCCAGTCGTACGAATGGCTAATTCGCATGATCCAGTCGTACGAATGGTCCATTCGCATGGCCCAGTCGCATGAACGGGTCTGCACGCAGATTTTCAGATCTGCAGCCGCCAGGGCTGCCCAAAACCCTAATCTGACGAATTCAACATGAACCGAAACAAAGTAGACATCATCAGATTCGAAAGGGTGACAGGAACGTGGTTTCGAATTCGATTTCAACATAGAAGCAACACACGTAACAAGATCTGAGCAAAACACGAAGAACACGAAGTGGGTTTAACGTCAAGATCTGAAATTCAATCCAGAAATCAAGAGCTCGGGTTGCTAGAATGATTGTTAGATCATTCCAGCAGTAACCGGCTCTGATACCAATTGTGAAGTCGGTTTTTCGCCGGATCGATAAACATCCGAGCATGTTCTTGACGGAAGGATAAACAACAGCACAAACCAAAAGTCAAACAATAACACGAACTATAATTGAATGGTTTCATTGATAAAACCTAACGATTACAAGTTTGTTACAACATAAGAATCAAGACTCTTGGCAAGGGGAAGATCGAGCATGATCTCCCCTCTCATCCGGCAGCCCTAGGCTCCGGGCAGACTCCTATCTCAACCCCCTAAAATACTAAAATCATTTCTGGTTTAATTATTTTTTGGATTTTAATAAACAGCAAAATAACATGAGTTTAAATATAACAGACGAAAATAAAACAGATAACATAAAATAAAATAAACTTTAACTAAACTACATCGGACTACACATTATTATCATCGGGAATTACCTCACTTTTCTTTTTAACGTCGTTGACCTCTAGCAAATATTGAAAACGTGGTTTATCAAAGGCTTTAGTATAGAGGTCAGCACGTTGAAAATCAGTATTAATTTTAACCACATCAATTAAGTTCTTTTCAAACAGTATCTTATGAAGTGGTATTTAATACCGATGTGTTTGGTCTTAGGATGTTGAACCGGATTTTTAGTTACTGCAATTGCAGCAGAGTTATCAACAAAAATAGGAGTAGATGAGAATTTTAAACTGTAATCCCGCATTTGCTGTTGAATCCAAATGATTTGTGAACAGCAACTTGCAGCAACAACATATTCGGCTTCACAGGTTGACAATGCAACCGATGTCTGCTTCTTACACTGCCAGGTAACTAATCTTCTCCCAAAGAATTGACACCCCGCTGATGTAGACTTGTAGTTCATTTTGCAGCCTCCGTAGTCCGAGTCACTATACGCCGTGAGCTCAAAATCATCATCATGAGGATACCACAACCCCAGTGTGGGTGTACCCTTTAGATAGCGAATAATCCTTTTGACCCCGATCAGATGATTGACCTTAGGTTTAGCCTGATATCTAGAACATAAACATGTCGCATACATGATATCAGGTCTTGAGGCAGTGAGATACATGAGGGATCCAATCATTCCTCGGTACATAGTGGCATCTACAAGATCTCCATTCTCATCAGGTGCTATATCATGATTCGTAGCAAGTGGAGTCCCAGCAGCAGAAGCATTCTCCATGTCAAAGCGACTGAGAATGTCTCCTACATACTTGGTCTGATGTAGAAAGATCCCATTAGGTGTTTGATCCACCTGTAACCCGAGAAAGAACTTCATCTCCCCCATAGCACTCATCTCAAACTCTTTCTTCATCACTACTTCAAACTCTTTGCATAACTCTTCGTTCTTTGACCCGAAGATTATGTCATCAACATATATCTGTACAAGCAGTAGGTCGCCATCCTTTTCTTTAATAAACAGTGTACAGTCAATGACTCCCCTGCGAAAGCCGTGTTTCACAAGATGAGTCGAGAGTTTCTCATACCAAGCTCGAGGAGCTTGATGAAGCCCATATAAGGCTTTGTCGAGCTTGTAAACTCTATCTCGATGATAAGGGTCTTCAAATCCCTCGGGTTGACTTACATAGACTGTTTCCCTGATTTCCCCATGAAGGAATGCACTCTTCACATCTAATTGGTAGACTTTAATCTTCATGTATGATGCATAGGCAAGGAAGATACGAATAGCTTCCATCCTTGCCACGGGTGCAAACACCTCATTATAGTCAATTCCCTCGACTTGGCGAAAACCTTGAACCACAAGTCAAGCTTTGCTCCTGATAATGACTCCTTGGTCATCCTTCTTGCATTTTAGTACCCATTTGGTGCCAATGACTTTAGCACCTTTAGGTCTATCAACCAGAGTCCATACACCTAACTTCTTAGACTGCAGAAGTTCTTCTTGCATGGCACTCACCCACGCCTCATCATTTAGTGCTTCACTGACATATTTTGGCTCAACCTGCGAAACAAAACATCGATAAGCACCATCATGAATGTAACCTTTCTCCATAACTGAGGTGTAATCAGCTGAGTATAGCTGATTTCGGGTTTGTACTCCTGATCGGACATCCCCAATAACATTGTCAAGGGGATGATAGACGTTTAGTCGTGATCCTGGAGTAGTCGGCACAACCACCTCCGAACCAAGATTGTGAACATTTTGTTCTGCATCTGAGGAAGGTGGAGTTTGAGGTTCCGAAGTCGAAGGTGCATCACTCATGGATGCTTGTGGACTTTCAGGAACTGGAACTTGTTCCTCCTGACTGTTCTGGTCATCTGCTTCAGTTTCATCTTCAGAGGAGGAGTCACTGTCATCAACTACCCCCTCTGACTCAGTAGATGATTCTCCCTGTGTGCTAGATGGAGTATTTAGAATATCATACATAATCCTAGTAGCTAACTCATCATCCGAGGGAGAGAGAGGGATGTTGAAGGACTTGAAGAATCCATCATAATCGAAGAAGTATGGAGGTCCTTTGCCTGTAGGTGGTGTGGTATATCTTTGAACGTCGACATTACACCACACTTCTACAAGACCTGTTGAATTATTGTAAACTCGCGTGTTCGGTATGTTGTATCCTAGAAAAATTCCTTCATCTGCCTTCTCGCTGAATTTGCCTTCTTGTGTCTTCTTTAGAAGTGTACACGGCGCGCCAAAAGGTTCAAGATACTCCAAATTCGGTTTGTGTCGTTGTAGTAGCTCATAACATGTCTTTCCGTGGCGCTTGACTATTAGGACTCGATTCAGTGTATAACACGCATTTGCCACTGCCTCATTCCAGAATTGGATAGGCAGTTTCGAGTCTGCCAGCATAGTCCGTGCTGTCTCTATCAAACTCCTGTTCTTTCTCTCAGCAACGCCATTCATCTGAGGTGTGTAAGCAGAAGTGAATTGATGCACAATTCCCTTTTCCTTGTAGTATGCTTCTATCCCTTGATTCTTGAATTCTGTCCCGTTGTCTGAGCGTATTTGTCTAACTTTTAGCTTGTAGAGAGATTCCAGTGTGGTTACTAATTCCTTGAATGTCTCCAAAGTTTCTGATTTGGATTTTAGAAACATTACCCAAGTGAACCTTGAGTAGTCATCAGTGACCACAAAACAGTACACGTCGCCTGCAATGCTCCTTGTACTAACTGGACCAAACAGATCCATGTGAAGAAGCTCAAGAGGAAGTTCTATTGAATGAACTTTCTTTTCCTTATGAGACTTCTTTGTCTGTTTGCCTTTCTTGCAAGCTACACAAAAGTCAGGAAGTTGGAAGTTCTTGACATTTACTCCTCTCACTAAATCCTTCTGAATCAAATGATTCATCTTCCTTTGACTAATGTGTCCCATTCTCCTATGCCAGGAGATTGAATCCTTCTCAGTAGCTTTAGATAGAAAGCACTGAACCTCATGATCCATTGTAGCAGCTGTTGACAGATCCATGACATAAAGGTCTTTATATCTTGAAGTAGTCATTAGAACTTG